>UZAN01049036.1:8916-19724 GCA_900618425.1 Echinostoma caproni | reverse complement strand
AATCCGACATCAAACAACCATGGACAATGACTAACACGAGGGATCATGCGGTGATCAAGGCCAAGACCAAGGTGGAAAAGGGGTAATTGGGAGGGGGGAACAACAGTGGTCACGCCTCGAGCCGAGGAGAGGGATTTTCTTCATGGCTGGTTTCTTCAGGAATATCCAGGGCCCTCTCGCTGGGAGTAGGACACGATCCCCGCTTAGAAGGCAAAGAGCGCTTGTGAAAAGACTCGAGGAAGAATTTGGGTTGACCTTGAAAGACATCACGAAGTCTGTGGGGTTATAGCCTGGTCGTTCACGGAGCCTGATCGTGTGGTACCCGCGAATACGGTATCGAAAAACGTATTAACTCCTCGGGTCCTACGTTCAAGATCAACACCAAAGAATGGAACAGAGTTGTATGAAGGCTGAGGTAGACACCGTCACATTATGGTACACTAACCCCTGCAGTGTTAGGGGAAAATGGGAAGAGTTGGTAACATGCGCCCAAAAATCGGTGATAATAGCCCTCAATGAAACCTGGATGCAACATGAGCAATATGGAGAGAAGCCCAAAGACCATCCGGCCTATAGAGGCATTCAATGGGACTCACTAGTAAAACCAGCGACAACTAATATTCAAGCCAAGGCGTGTAGTATTCTCTTGGGAAGATCACCGTTAGGCGTGCTACTAGTCTATCGCGCGGCCCGAGCAAAACCATAGAATATATGAAATTACTTGCTACAAGGCAGGAATTCCTATCGAGGACTCAAACGATTGCAATCCTGGGTGACCTTAATCTTCCGGATCTCTGCTGGGTAGAGAGAGAGACTCCCTTTGGGACAACGGAAGAAACCTTTCTAAGCATGAATATACGCTCATTCAGCACATCATGCAGGTCACAAGGTCTCACAAAAAAACAGAGGGCCTGCGTCCTGGACTTACTTATAACGCGGTATTTATCGAACATAAGAGAGGTAGCAGTGGAGACTCCACTAGGCAAGAGTGATCATGGGGTACTTAGGTTCAAATTACCCATAAAACACAGCGAGACGGCTGCCCGACTTAAACGGTGCTATAGCCGTATAAACGTGCCTCCTTACAAGAGGCCAGGGAGCACGCAGATTGGGTACCGCTAGCTTCTGAGTCAACGTTAGAAGAACGACGGTCTGCCATTAACTTAGGACTACTGGAACTGACCAATATATTTGCACCCTCAAACCTGGGAGCAATAGGCAACTACCACATAGTAAAAGCCACAGCTAGATTTGGCACATGTAGTCCAGAGGAGATGCTGGGCCCGCTTTGTGGCGTACCAGACTGCAAATGCGTGGTCGACCTACAAGAGGGCACGCAAAGGTGCAAAAGCCCTTCAAAGGGAGGCAAAGTATCAATATGAAAAAGTCAGCACAAAACGTAAGGAATAACCCGAAAAGGTTGCATGCATACGTGCAAGCGAACAAGAATACTCCGGTGGAAGTAAGTACACTGGGGGTAGCGGAAGGCGTAATGACCAAAACCGACCAGAAATTTAGCAGCCACCAACGAAAGAACTGACTTTGGCCTGCCGCTTGACTAGAATAAGGGAGCAATTCACAGAGTTTACCCTAAGTGAAAACGATGTGGTTCGAGAGCTCACTGCCTTAAATAGGCATAAAGCAGTAGGACCGGACCCGCCTTGACTCAGCCTCTAGCAAGTGCATTAGTGGGACCGGTGACTACGTTAGTTAGGGAGTCCATAAATATTTGCAGGCTCCCAGAAGACTTGAAAACTCTACCCTTAGTGGCCATATACAAGTCAAGCTCTAGACATATGATTTACAACTATAGGCCGGTAAGTTTGACCTCGGTCTTCTGCAAGTGTCAGGACATAAATCTTTTCGTACCTGATAACGCATAGGCTTCAGATTCAAGCCGAGCATGAATTTGTTGAGGAACGATCTTGCCTAACCAACCTACGGGCATTTTTAGACTGAGTGACAAACGGAATAGACGCGGATCGCCAGGTGTAGGCTTGCTATTTAGATTTCAGCAAAGCTTTCCAATCTGTCAGACATTAGCTGCTAGATCTAAAATTGCAGATACTGCAGATTCTAGGCAAGGCAACAGACTGGATTGGGATATTTATCAACTGTCGCACATTCAGTGTGAGACTTAGAAAATATACACTCGAAACCGAGGGGGCATTGGGTAATGTCCCACAGGGATAGGTATTGGGTCCATTTTTTTTAGATCCTCATTAACGATCCTGCGAAGGATCTCTAAAATCCTTGCAACGTGTTCGCTGATGGTGTGAAGTTAGCTGGGGAAGAGATCGAACAATATCTTGGATGGGATCTAACATTATTCCCGCGGGAAGGCCCGGGAAACTATTGAAAAATGTGTGATGTTACCAAATGAACTCGGGTATAGCCGAGCAAGGGATATCCAAAAGAAACTTTTCGGTCAACCGTTTCACGTGGCACGGACGCTCATAGACGGGGCCCGTAAAGCGAGAAACAAACCAGAAGCGTTGGTGCGACTGGCAATGAAGACGCAAACTGCTTCATTGCCCTGACTCAAATGAGTTACGAAGCAGATTTCATTGCTCTAAACATTCCCTACTCGATAACCCGATGTCTGCCGGCTGTTATCCAACAGCGATCGGCGGAGGTGTTTATCGGCCGTTTAGGGAGATAACCGAATTCGACCGAGCTGACGGAATTCATCCGAAGTCGTGCAAAGGTTGCCAGCAGTCACCTCAAACAAGTTACCAGCATGAGTAGACGAGATGGGAGGCACCGCGCTAAGAAACAAACTTACGATATCCCGAGAAGCTCCAGATACGCAAACAACTATGCCACCGTTGGGGAACGTGGCGCACCCAGGTGCCCTATGTGTCATTCAAGTCACGAGCTATTCGCGTGTGAGAAATTTGTGCAACTGGATGTTCCGAACCGTTGGGAAGCAGCCAAGAGGCATGGTGCGTGTTTTATCTATTTTAGCGGCTGTCATTACTCGGCAACTTGTATTAACCATGACAGATGCGGTGAAAAAAGGTGTCAAGGACGGTTTCATACCCCCTAGCATTCTATACCAGAAACGCAGTTACCGGCACCCCCAACAATTAGTGTGTCTACTATCGCAATTAATTCTTGAGCAGGTACGTCTCGGGGTAACACCAGTCGGCATACTAACTCCTGTGGAGCAGAGAAGCCGATGACGTTTATAGACATTAGATCCGATACCATTCTAAGCACTAAGCGTTTCGCCGTGAAGAACCATATCGCAACCCGACCATGTTCCCTGACGATCAGCACGGTTTACGGTACCAAGGATACTTCCGCCAATCAAACGAGCGTGATGTTGGTGTAGCTAGATAGTGAAGAACGCGTAGAGATGACGGAGGCTTTCACCATGGTCGACTTGTCAATGCCAAAAGTGGAATCCATCGGGGAACTAGCAACGAGCCGGCTGAGAGATTTACATATCAAAGAAGTTGACTCTCTCGAAGTCGATTTGCTGATAAGATGTGACGTGCCAGAAGCACACTGGGTCCTGGACCAGAGAATGGACAGCAGGAAAGAACCTTATGCCGCCCGCACCACTTTCGGGTGGACACTATTCAGATCACCTCATTCGGCCAACCGCAAACCATTGGCATTTATCTTCACCACCACCCCCGCTAGCGACGATATGATCAAATAAACCCTACAACGGATGCACGACAATGAGTTTGACGGCTTGAGTGACCAGAAAGGGGGCCCTCTGTAGAAGATAACCAGACATTAGCTACAGTCGAAACGGGGACCCGTTGTTAACCCGACGAGTTCGAGGTGCCGCTGCCATGGAGGACGGGATATGCTCTCCTGCCGAACACCCACGGAATAGCCCTATAAAGCTTGGAATACGCCGAGGGGCGACGGGTCCGGGACGCAGGGCTACGTCGACAGTACGCCGCAAAGGGAACGAACAGGTGGGGTATATAAAACAAGTAGACGTAACACAACCATGCTGGAAACGACTGTGGTACTTGCCACACCACCCCGCAGCAAAACCTAGAAAGCCAGGAATAACAAGCGGCGTATTTGCTTATTCCGCGCGATACGGCAGCCTCTCCCCTAATGATTAGCTGTTACATGCACCAGATTGGACAACTCCATTGATCGATGAACTCACCCGATTCCGGATAGAGGCAGTTGCAGTGGCCGCCGACATACGAGAAATGTTCCTTCAAAATGAGATACCAGGGATCAACGCGACGCCCTGCGAATGCCATGTAACGACCAAACCGCAATATTCCTGGTTCGAGCAAAACGAAAAGACCTCGTCTGTATGCGTTCAATCACATGACCCTTTCGCTCCTTCTGGATAACGATGACCAAACCTCAGAGCAATGCGTAGCTAAAATGATCGAGAACCAAGTGAATCGAAAAGTAATCTACGGTGCTATTTTGGCAATAATCACAAAATACATAAGGCATTCATACCTCTGATAGTGAGCCTGATTCACTCTCCAGCCAAAAGGTTACAAATATTCACAGGAATTATCTACGATAATAAAAAGTTAAAAGGACAATGAGTGATTTTAATTGTCTTTCAGATAATTCTAGACTAATGGGAAATTTCTGCACGCTTCAACATGCCAAGCAAAATAAGCTTGTGCGGTATAGCTAAAAGGAGTTCAATACAACCAAAAGCAACGGTAAGTCCAACAAAGAGCGTCTAATCAAAACTTCGGTCGTAATAAAACCAGAAAAAGCACTGAATCCCATTTACATTTGAGCACAAATCACGTGAGGCGTATGTCCAATAGATATGCTTCACCGTAAATAGGTGAAATAGAATGTTCACAATATGAAGTTCCCAGGCATGAAACCTGTTTCGGAAAGAATTCATGATAGAATGACGAAGAAAGATCAGGAAATGCAAGGTTATGGAGAGGATGTTTTAGTCATCTTTGACCGCTACATACTCTATTGGCCTGAAGTCAATTTACAGAGTCCGGAAGCAGTCATCGGCTGACCGTGTATCCATTCGTAGCAGTTTTATCACTCTCCTGTGCCAATTTTCTCCCACCGGTAAACAGCTTCACATTACAAATACAATTCCATCTTCTCGGTGTTAAATACTGTTGAGAATAACGTCCACGTCGACGAACCCCACTGAGCTTCTTCGACGACGCAAAAGGAGCTTCGCAACAGGTAGTGCAGCTGAAAACCTAATGGGAAAGGTAAGGTACTTACCCAAACATGTGGTTGTTCAGTTTGCGTCTAGTTTTAGATAACGTTCCCGAATCCAACAGATCGAGTGGGGCTGTCAACCTTACCAAACAGCCACTCCCTATCGATCCGATTCTGGGGGTAGGATAGAGCGCAGATTCGGATGAATTCATCTTTCAACTTCGGCTACCAGAGTGGAATCCCACCCGGCAAGGGCTGATATTGTCAGTTTCTTGTTTATACCACCGGTTGAATACGTCGCACCGTGGCCATTACCGATGAGGATTCTCCTACAACAACTATGTAGAAATAGGGCGGAGTGGGATCAACCCTTGGACGAGCAGGACCATGCAGATTGTAAGCAATGGTAAAAGAAGCCTAGTCAGACTGAGCGAGATACGGATCCCGCGCTGCCTCAGCAGAAGCAGTCAAGCAACTAAGGCCGAACTGCACCTATTCTCCGATGTGTCCAAAACGGGGCAGTAGCCTTTGTATGCTAGCTGCATGTGAACGGTAAGCGCCCGACAGAATTACTATTTGCGAAGGCACGGTTTACCCCAATGAAATGATTATCGATACCCCGCCTCGAACTGACCGCGGCAGTGCTAGCTGTACGCGTAGCAAAGCAGCGGCGACAGTGTTTTAATATCGTCGAGGAACGCTTCACGTTCTGTACCGACTCTGCCATTGTGATACACTGAGTGAACAACGTCAGCACTAAGTTGAAAACCCTCGTTTTTAATCGACTGACGGTATTGCATGAAAAGACCAAAGTGCACTAATGGAAATAAGTCAAATCTGCGGAAAACCCAGCCAACCACTCATCCAGACGCTTGAACTCGCTGAAAAACGACATGATTGGCTCCATGGTCTGATATCTCTGACCGCTGCGTCAAAAGTCCAGAGTAGATTGCTTGCAGCGCCCACATCCATTAAGTTGATAAAAGTCGTCACTTCCCCCGTTTTGAGGAAACTGGAATGCTTCTCGACATGGGAGATACTGATTCTTTCAGTCGCTTGGTGGACAAAGTCTAAACACATGGTGGTGATCATGACCGGGTCTTGGCCTAACGAATAATTAAATGTGGGACCCTTATCGACCGACAACCTAATGAGAACCGAAAACGGTGTCGTGAAACTACTGCAACAACAGCATTTGCCCCTAGAAACGACGTCGTTGGAAGAGAGCACAATAATGAACCCAAATAAGACTGCGATCCAACGGAGCTCTTTGCGTAGACTAAGCTCCATACTAGACGAAAGATTCCTATGCGTTGGAGGGAGATTAGACAACTCTTCCTTGACACTCGAAACTAAACATCCTATCATCCCGCCAGTCGGAAACCATGTCCCCTCATTGCTTATACTTTACCTCCACGTATGAAACGGGCACGCGGGCACTAACCGTAAATTGAACGCTATCCGGAAAAGATTTTGCATAGCACGTTATACAGCAGCGATAAAGGGAACGATCGGCGGATGTATCATTTGTCGTCGACAGAATGCGGTAACCGAAAAGCAACTGGTGACCCCTTTACCCGAATTCGCCATGTCATCACGCCGAACGACCTGATACTTTTGAAACCAAATCATGGACTAGGCATACCCCGAGCAATCACCAAATATTATTCCACCGGCTGGAAACAGGCAGCCTACTTGGCTGTAGTTTTCTGGAAGCCGTGGGTTTGAGGGTACTTGTCTACCCTACAGGCACGCCAAAATGGATACTTAAGGAAGGAAGCTTTCGATTAGGTAACATAGTGCTGGTTGCAGACTAACGCTCACGAAGAGATGAATGACCTCTGTGAGTCATTGAAGAATGCCACTCGGACTAACACAGACTCATACCCACGATTAAAGTGAAGACGGCGGCTGACGAGACTCTGCGAGACATCTGCCGAATCCGCTACCTGGAGAGACAAGAGGCGCAGCAGACCGGGAACCTGCAGTTGAGAAATCCTCCGGGTAAGCAATGGAGGCACTGTGAGTCATGAAAAGCGGCTTATGACTAACCTCCTGAGCTGTCGGATACAGAGAGAACGACGAGAAGCACAATAGAATGACACAAACGTAGGGGTTAGGTAGTTTAAGTGAGAACTGGTACGCCCTCAATTTTTCCTTTGACCGTATGATTCAAGAGAGGATTTTTCTGGGTAGCGTACTGATCAATCTGTAAAAATCCTTCGCGAAAACCTCGGACAAACCAACGTTGATCCAAATTTGTGAATTTCACGTTTCATTTGCCAAACACCATCCGCCTCATACATACATAGCCATTTGACCTTCCATCTCCTTTATATTTCTACTCTTCCTTTCCATTACTTGACTTTGTTTGTTTGTGCCTTATACTGACCCAATTTATTTTGATCGCGACCTGAACGCTCACAATTCATTCGTTCAAATGCAGCGTGACGGTGAGCGTGCAATTCTTATCCGTTCAACTCCTTTCGATTACGCTCACAGTAACACTTGTCTCTTGATTTCAAGTTGTTTTGAGATCACTTTTGAGGTTTGTACTTTATGGAAAATCCGAACGATGTTAAATACAAATCGCAATTCCTCAACTTCGACTGACCAAATTTCCAGCACGTAGGAAAACAGTTGACGACAGGCGAAATTTTGTTTCTCTAATAGGCACACACCGATACATATTTGCGACTTACGAAACCGTCGTAGGTCTCAGTTACAGAACGGTAAACAATGGTGCAGATTCACGGAGCCAGACCAAAATGAGTACTTAAACTGAAGGTTTACTATAGATAAAGTGCGATTGAGCCATTCAAGACACAGATAATATATGATACCTGGGAGTTCAGTCATAAGGAGGAAGGTCAGTGTTGAATAGGTGACAACACCTGTTACAAGGATTCTTTCGATCAAAGTTTCACTCTTCGTCAAGAACACAGATAATTCCTTTATCTGAATATGGCTTTTGACTCAGTCGACCGCTCGATACTTCGGCGCTACTCGTTCTTGGAGAATGAGCCCGAGAAGTTTATTTCAATTTTGCGATAGCGTAATTCTATTACCCTTAGCTTCTTTGGAGCATACAGCAGTTATTTCTTTCTATTTAACAACGATAAGCGGTTTTTGTCAGGGATACTCTCTCTTTTTTTATTCAACTTTGACATTGTTTGTTTATGAAAACTGCCCTAATTTGTGAGAGGATGGCGGCATTGATTTGCTTCCATATGGCAAGTTCTCTTGTGTGTAGTATGCAGACAACGTTTTACCGCAAAGTGAAGATGCAGATATCTTGCAAGCTTTTTGGATGACTTGTGCCCTAATGTAGCCATGTTCTGTACACGTTTTGCACCTCTCAAGTGTAAAATCTTGCAACAGGACTGGATTTATCCATCCTGCGACCTCATTCTAAATGAGGAGGTAGTAGAGGAAGTAGACCAATTTGCTATTTAGGCAGCTGTACCCCATCTTGCTGGTGTCGGCACTGGCTTTTTGATGCCCTGAGTTAATACGTCTACATCGCAAGCGAACGTTCGTAAAGAGAACAGAACAAGACGATTCATGAAACGGAGGACGGTTTTAGTGTGATAACCTGAAGAGCAAAAATGGGAGGTGCGAAAGCGTTAGCAAGCGTACAGAAAATTGAAGGTTAACACTTGCTGACCAAAGAGGTGAACTTGGTGTGATAAAACAATGGGATGCAAGGGAAAAAGGGTACATGTAGAATAGGAATTGGTTGGTCACTACAGAGCTTCCCTCCTAGAAGGTCACAGAGAGCCTTCCATAAGGTTACATGCGTTGTTTGCTGTGGTTTACTAGTCCAAAAAATATGATCGCTTGTCGACTTGTCACGGAAATATTTGGAATCACCTGTCAAAATGGTTCAAGTTGAAGTGGCAGGGGTTGGTTGTCCACAAAAGAAATGTGGGGCAATGGAAATGTCATGGAAGAGTGTCTGCAGACCCGTCGTCGTTTTGTTACTTGCCCTGTTGTCGTTTGCCTTCAGAGGAAAAATTAGGAGGACCGTCCCAGCTGGGCACGAGCCAGTATAATACGAACGGAGTTGTCAGAAAAAGATCATTGATACCCATATTGTGCTAGAGCGGTGAGAGGGATGGAGAAGGTGCCAATCTTATTTCTTGCTGTGTTCTCCTGCTCGAAGTTTTTTTCTCGGGTTTCGAGGTCTCTGTGTTTTCTTGGCCGAAGATTTCCTATTTAATTTTTAGGGCACAGCCTTGAAGAGAACGGAAGAAAGAAGTTAAAAGCAGCCGTTGTCGAAGCTGATTGATCAGGCGAAGAAAAAAGACAATAGAAAAAGGGCAAGGTTTTTTAACGTGGATATATGCGAACAGAAAAAACGTGATCCGTGGTGGAATAAAATAAAAAAACAATGACAAAAGGATTTTTGTTTTTTGCATGCATATATGAATACACAGGTGAAAACTTACAGGTACCTGAAGTACTCTCCCACAACTAGTGATCCGATGAGATGGGTCGGACTCAGTTACCTGCTCTGAGGGTATCACGGGATGTACCCGGGTAAATGGAGCAGGATTTGTTGGGATGGGAGTTGCGGGTGGCGCAACAGGTGGTGGACCATTGTTGGGAGTGACGGTTTCCTCCAAATGCACAGCTTTCAGTCGGTCAAAACTGACGGTCTCATGTTTACCGTAGCGGTATATGACGTAGGCTTTGTCTAAGCGTCGCAGTAACTTATGTGAGCCGCTGTATTGATGTTGCAGTGGTGCGCGCAACTCTTCCTCGAGAAGAACATGCGAGCTTTCGGCTAATCGAGGGAGAGGTAAGGTAGGGGTGTTGCTGGCGGGGTGCAACTGACGCATACGATGTACCAAACGAACTGCGAAAAAATCCTCGAAATGATAAACCCCATCGGCGGTAACTACTGCTGGTCAATCGAATCTAGCTATCCAACCCTCTACAAAGGCGTTTACCGCTGCTTTACTGGATGTGAAGACAAAGGCACAACTACCGGTCACAGGATGAAACGATCTATACAGGCATAACCAGTTGATATCACGTCAGCCAAAGACCACTGCGTTGCTGCCACATTGTCGGTAAACTGGTTTCTTGGCATCGAAGAGGAGGAAGAGTGTTCACAAGACGTTTATTACAGATTAAGTTATACCTCAAACCACTTGAAATTTTTTCCTCTTTTATTTTTATTTTATTTCACTGAATAATTTCTGCTCACTTATAATCCATCTTCACAGAATAAACTGAAGAAAGCCAACACACCCCAGCAGAGGGAAATAGATAGTGACGTCTCCTAGGGTTTGGTAAAATAAGACGAACCCTAAATCATACGGGTAATAGGTGCAAATGGTAGCGCTTGCTCGCTGACCAGCCCCGTAAACAAGGAGTGAGCCACTTTTAAGGCTCCCAAGGGGTTTCAGCTACAAACGTTTGTGCTGCCTCCTGACTACGACAACAATGAGAAACACCATTGGTAAACTACCACTCTAACCCTGTACGCAATACCATCGGGCTTTCCCCCCCCNNCCCCTAGCTGAAGAGTGCTGCCTAATATACCTAAGCTTACCCAACCGTGGGGTGATCGGGCTCAACGTTGATTCCTGTCCTTATTTTCTTCTTTCATCCCCCTAGTTATAAATGATTATGACTAGGATTCCAGCCATTTT
>UZAN01049034.1:2803-20513 GCA_900618425.1 Echinostoma caproni | reverse complement strand
TTATTTACAATTCTGGTATAAAATACAAAGAATGATGCGATGCAAATGTTTGTGATAACCGACAAAGAGCACTGGACAGCTGCTTCGTCCTGTTTGGAACTCGTCAGCAGTGTGTACATTATGTGTCCCTGTCAGGACTTGAACCGCGAACGTTCGGGTTGGGACATCAAACTCTTACCCCTGAGCTACATGGTCGACGGTTACCACCTTGAGGGAATGGCTCAATCAGTTTTAGATTATCAAGTTCGGATTACCTCATTCAATTGTTCAGAGGCACCAAGCGCTCTTGATGCTCTTGGGTGTGGGTTTCACTCCTTGAGAGATCGTTAATTTCCCACTATTTGAATGCATTTTAATGCGATGGTGCCTGGTGCCTCTGAATAATAGAATGGATTAATCCAAGCTTGATACAAAGAATGATGTTTGAAAACCAAGAATATTTCACTCTGCTTTGATCTCTGTTCATTTTTAGCAAGAAACTTTATCATCGACGTGTACTGATGGCTGTGTGTAATCGCCTATATAACCTAGATTCTCACAAATCATCGGACCGTGATTAGGTAGCGATTGTGCCCGGCAGGATTGTGATATTACCATACACTTGACTGTTCAGACCATGATGAGATTTGCAGGCGCCATTTGTGGTACACGAATATATAGGCGCCCACTGGGATAAATTAGGGTGCCATATTTGCCGAGAAATGCTTTGCAGCGAGGGATTAAACGCAAAACTCAAAGCTTAAAGCTCAGGCGGAGATGGATCATAACCCAGTTTCATTTGATCACGTGGTTCCGACACACATTCGTTTGCTGTGTTTGAGCAAATCGAAATTGTCGTGTCTCCCTCCTCGGGAATGGGTGCACGGATTGTGTTACAATTAGCACACACATATATGGGTGCGTCAATCTGTTTGCACACCCAAGATAGTGCGTGAGGGGGTCCCCCGTAGTTTTGAACACAGTGCATGGTCCATGATTAGTGACCAGCATCGTAGTCGATAGATCAAGGATTTGCATTCGCTGGGGAAATGGTAAACCAAAACAGAAACACCGACCTTTACGCCCCCTATCCAAAACCCTGATAATCTTTCCACATTGCACATTAATTTGGTGTTAAAAAAGAAAATGGATTGGGTTTATAAATAATACAGTTCTTGTACCCAAAAATCCTTTTTCCAAATGACCTTCACCACTTCCGTGGGAACATATTGTTCCCTATAGGCGACTGGTTTCAACAGTAAAACCGACCAAGAAGTAACAGCCCTCTCCGTCGACCCCCGGGACTTAATCGATGACAGCAATTGGATCTAATAGTTACACAGTAACAAGTTATAAACCGGTACATTCGGGTATGTATGCAATACAAGTTGTTGTGTTAGACCACTACGATCAGCCCAGGTACGCCCTACCGTGGTTTGTAGCCAGGTTAAAGGGTTTTAAAAAGTAATAGCGGTTTGTATCAAGCATCGTGACATGTAGAAATCGACAACTCCATCAAATATGATCATCCTCATCATCATTATGATCTCTTTATTGCCTTACAGATAGCAATGATCAGAAATCCGATTTCGTACAGGTGTTGCCAATTTAAATCATATTCACATTGATTTCCCGTTGATTGCTCCATGAAACTGACCTATCCTCAAGCAAGAGGAACGTGCTAACATGTATGGCCATTAATTCTCGAAGTGCGTCAAGACAGGCTGTTGTCATAGCGCCGCTCGAACAAGCACCTTATTTATGACAGATGATTCGTAAAGCAGTACAGGGAAAGTTACAGAAAGAGTAACCGTTTTGCCAGTATGCCATGCCACTGGAAAGATGCTCAAACTATTAATCATCCGAAAGCCGGTGGATTTACGATTGTTCAAACGCAAGAAACACACCGATATTGGGAGTTGATTATCATACGGAAAACTAAGTGGGGATGTCTTGGGGCCATTTGGAACAAGTGAATTCAAAAAAAACAATAAACTAATGCTCCCTATTTTAAGACAAATGTTTGGCGCAGATTCTCACAAAACCGAGCAATACTAAGTGCGTAATTTTTTGAAAATACATTTGATGTCTGATGTGCCCGATCGTGCCAGACAGGCCAACCAATAACCAGGCACTGATACCAGTGCTCTCGAACAAATGGACATCTTAATGCTATACTAACATATAAACACGCTCCTTTTTCGGTCATATACGGTTTTTCATCCAACAGAACCCCATATGAGGAAGATACAAAAAACACAAGGTTCAGGAGGTCAAATCTGATGAAGAGGAGATGCTTGAGTGCAAAGAAGATCCGGCTAAAAATGCAACTCATTAGCAACAATAATAATCCACTCGGTAATCACCTAGATAACTTCAGATGCAATATTTCATCTAAACATTGCACGCGGCCTGAAATTCAGCAACGCAAACTGACATCATACGGTGCATATGAATAACCCAATAAAACATTAAATGTTCGTTCTCTAAAACGAAGATAAGTATTTCATGACATAAAGTATTGCAATACTTTGACTCCTAAAGTATTACACACACCAATGTGCTCAGTAAATTTGTAAAAGCATGAAGTAAACTACCGTTACATGAAGAACTTTACTCAGAACTGAATAAGGTTCACACCGAAACAGTGATAGACGAAAAGTACTTCACCTCACCTCTGCGTTTCTTTTGGACTGACCACGGAGCTCAACATTCCGCATAAACTAGGAAGAAGTAGAGTAAGATTTGTAAACAGATAACTTTGATTCGGTGTTGCGCAATCGAACACCAACCACCGCTGTCTCACCCCACCCTACCCCTTCCATATCCCTATATTCTCAGGTAGGGCATTCGTTGACCTTTTTCCGTTCCAAAAATTGCTGGCATACTGCCCAATCTACCCAATCAACCGAAAAAGGTTATTCATCATCATCATCATCATCATCATCATCATCATCATCATCATCATCATCATCATCATTTTCATCATCATCATCATCATCATCATCATCATCATCATCATCATCATCATCATCATCATCATCATCATCATCATCATCATCATCATCATCATCATCATCATCATCATCATCATCATCATCATAATCATCATCATCATCATCATCATCATCATCATCATCATCATCCGCATCATCATCATCATCATCATCCATCATCATCATCATCATCATCATCATCCGAATCATTCATCATCATCATCATCATCATCATCATCATCATCATCATCATCATCATCGTCATCATCACCAACCATCATCATCATCATCATCATCATCATCATCATCATCATCATCATCATCCGAATCATCATTAAATCATCATCATCATCATCATCATCATCATCATCATCATCATCATCATCCTAATCATCATCCTAATCATCTCATCATCATCATCATCATCATCATCATCATCATCCGAATCATCATCCGAATCATCATCATTAACCGAATCATCATCATCATCATCATCATCCGAATCATCATCCCATCATCATCATCATCATCATCATCATCATCATCATCATCATCATCCGAATCATCATCATCATCATCATCATCATCATCATCATCATCATCATCATCATCATCATCCGAATCATCATCATCATCATCATCATCATCATCATCATCATCATCATCATCATCATCATCATCATCATCATCCGAATCATCATCATCATCATCATCATCATCATCATCATCATCATCATCATCATCATCATCATCCGAATCATCATCATCAGTTGTGCTACCGAGGAGTTTCCAGGTTTGAACCTTACCGTGATATGTCAACTATGCTCCCGTGAACAAAGTTGTCAACTGTCTCTCTCTCTCGCCCTAATGTCAACTTGTGCTAAATCCTAGCTGGGTGAAGAAGAACGGCTGGATTAGCTTCCCGAAGATTAGTTGGCTTTTGTCTTTTTCCCAACTATGAAACTTTGGGATCGTGTTTACTTACGAATTCACGGACGCGAACCGCCAAAACTGACTACCCATTCTGATATGGTCACGTTCCAGTTGTTCACTAACGGTTGATAGTCCGTGAACAAACTTCTCCTTACTGTTGAAATGCAGTTTATAAATCTTCAGCTGTCTTATTGGTCTAGTTAATATGCGCAATAAATAAATGTTCGCTCTTCTTTAATCTTTTTTCCTAAAGTGACTTTTATTATCTTTTCCCATTTGAAGAATATGTTTCTCTCAGCCACATACCACTTTCCTCGCTAATGGACACGCTGGATGAACGCAGCAAATGGCAATTCAATAAGGATAGCAATTCACTTGACTAGTAATTTGACCTGAACTGGTGCGACAAAAAAGTTGAACAGACAGTAACCTTGTTCCAGATTCGTTATAATGAAAGACATGAGATAAAGGCGGGGAGCAATCGATCTCTCCGCAATAATCAAATGGACGATTATGTCTGATGCTGAAACTGACTCATGCTCTAGTTGTCTAGGTAGTTCTGGTTTATACTCCGGGATCAACTCACTCACGCAGTCTCAATCAGAATTGGTCGTTGTTCAGATCACGCTTTGATGTTTGTGTACGTCAATATTACGCCCACCCCGATGATCGTGTGTTGGAATCGTGTAACCACGTAGCACCACTTCCACACATGTGTAAATTTGTGTAAAAATATTTTTTCAAGTGGTTGTTTGGCAGATTTGAAGTCTGTATGCTGATTGTGAAAATTTCAGTAGTCTCGGTGGGTTTCGAACCCACGGATGGATGTCGCCTACGCTTTGCACGCGCACGCTCTACCAGCTGATCTACAAGGCCACACCGATAGCAATGATCTTTTCACATTCAAATTCACCCATCCAAAAATATTTGGTTAATCCGAGATTCGTTTTGTCTTTTATAACTTGAATATATAATTGTTCAATCTGCAACAGCTAATTTAATAATGAATTGTTTGTAATAAATAGCTTTCCTTCTAACCGTAAGTATAATCAGTCGTAAAATGCTCCATATCCCTGTAGTTTGTCCTTCACTAAACATTTCACAGAACTCATCTCATAAGAAGTACTTCGAACCCCTCACACACACACACACAGACGAGTTTACTGGTGACCGGTCATCGCTTTATCGGAGTCACCCACTGAAGTCTTCACAAATAAAACAATAATAACTCGATAGCGAATTCATCAAATATTTATTATTTATTATCATTGATTTTCTTACGTGTTTGCTGTTGTATGTTTGTATTTAGATCTATTTGCTTCCTTTTGTTCTTACGCTTTTCACAGGTAAAGATGTGCTAAAAACACGTTTGAACTCCAAAACTGATAATCCCTAGTCAATGCACGAAATTCCAATTAGCCTTGCTTCGGATGGCACTGATTTGTTCAGCAAACATTACAGCCATTTTCAAACTGATCGCTGTTCTGTTAGAAACAATCCACATCCACCCTCATCGTGATATGATGCGGATGTCAGGATGGCGCTAACTAGACGTGGCAGTTTCTGTTTGAGGCCCTAAAGCCTACGGGTTTGTCGACTCATTGACCACATTCTCGCAGGCCGGGATCTTTAACACATAGCTTATCCCTGTCACCTAGTTGTAATGGTCCGACCACATCTTCTGTAACTCGGAAATCGATTATAGACATATTGACAAGCAATATGTCCAAAATTATTTTTATTATCATTATCATCATTCGGTTGGCTCAGTAGAACCAGTTGCTGAAAGGTTAAAAGCGAGGACAGCGCGGATGCAATGGGTTTGATTTTAATCTGTTTTGAATAAGGTACAAAATTTATCTCACCAACAATCATCTTACCGAGCGTTACGATGAGTAAGTCATGCCGGAAGAAAACAGAGTATTGACCAGATTTTGAGTCACTACTATTGATTTCCCGGATTCCCACGTCCAAACCCCCATCAACATAGCAACACTTTAATTGTAAATATCTCTACTGCCCTCAGACGCAACTTTATGAAATCCGCGTTTCGTTCTGTAATCTCCTGTCCAAACTTGGAAAGTCTGGTACCCGGCCGTTTATTTTTATTGTCTTATTTATTTCTATCTATTTTAGATCACGGTGGTTTTGGAAAACTGCGGACGATGATTTGCGTTGCTAGTTCGTTTTGCCCTAAAACAAGCTTATTACTGCTAAATTGTTATCTGCCTTTAAACCCACATAATGAATCCTGGTTTATCAAGCCATACCAGTGAATGAGAGTTTGCACCGGGGAACTAGCTAACCGACCAAACAAAACTCTGTAGCTTGCATTTCTACTATTGAAATGAAAAGAAATGTTGTATAGTTATCAGTTATATATACATCACGCGAAATGTCTTGTCCTTTCAACAGTTGTATCTATCACAAAGTGTACCCATACACAGTTCTGTCGGGGAAGTCTGACAGTAATTTTGCTGTCGAAATCAGAACGTAGAAACAAAATAAAATGATTTCACAACTTGCCCGGTGATAACGTGTAACAGTTCATCTGGGCAAAAAATGTATGTACATATCCGCGCTGAACTCAAATTGTCACTTCCCTTCCTGACTTGCTGACGCTATCGATCACTTAAAGCGTACTCACCACAACATTGACTTAGTGAATCTGTTGTGATCTTGATTGTCATCATACCCGATCTGTTTTAGACTGACGCGGACTTCGCAACCAATCCAATTTCATTTGACCAGCGAAGAGTAACACAGCTCTACAATCTGGACACTACCGCATTTTTCAATCAATTGATTTATGATGCATGCTTTGGCACCTTGTAGTACTGAGGATTTTATCTATCGTTTTGTGGTGCATGAACCGCTTCATGGTCGAACCCTAATCACTCCAAACATTCGACTCCGAAAGCCTCAGTATGTTCGCGGGTGGGTGTCGCTGGTTTCGGATAGTCACTCTCCTCCCCACCGTTGCACCTCACAAAATGCTCCCATACGATCGAGCGCCTCAAAAATAGCTTCTGCTGAGAAGGCCCTACTCACAGCCTTCTCGTGGCGGAGCTGTTTCCCCACCAACGTGGGAGGACGAAAAGCCGATATCCGGGGCTATAACTGGGTCGATGAACCACCGGCAGTTCACCTAAGCGAGTTGGATAAGAACCCCAATTCTAAATTACCCTAGAAGAGAAGAACGAACCACACTCATTCACAGCATTCTGTGGTGGTAGTGGTTAGCAGCTGGAATGGGTATCGAGGTGTACTGGGCAAATTGGAGGTTTGACCCCATCCAAAAAGCGTTTGATCCGATGAACCGAGTACCGGCTCCCAATGGACTGCGGTTTTTACACACCGCCCAGCTGGTTTGAAGGTTAGGTTTTACTTGACAGAAGACTCCACTTGTTGATTCTCTAAGAACACTGACCTGCTTTGGCCTGGGCAACCTAGCAGTATCGTGCCCTTGAGCAAATCATGGACCTGTACCGGGATTTGTTTGACGCACAGTCTGAATTCAGAAGTGTGAAAATAAAAAATACGTATACCGCAAACATTGTGCTTACCAGACTGGATAAAACATCAGTTTTCGATGGGAGCTTAAAAAAGCAAGCCGTTTTTCAATATTATGCACACAACACATAGAACGTATCTACTATCTAATCAATAATGCTTATCAGTTACTTACAACAGGTATACCAGTTGTCAGAGAATAGAAACAGCCGACTGTCTCTGAAAGATGCTCAATTTCTGAACTGACCCTCCCGCCCCCTCCTATGTTTGCCACTGGCAACCGGTCAACGCAGTGAATCCAGTATTCAGAGCAAAGCGATTGGCATAGCAGTAAACTNTCAAATCTGTCGAAGACAGTAAAATGTCATATCGTCTGAAAGGCGTTTGGTACATCGCATCCAGTCAGTTCGGAGTGCAAACATTTTCGATCCATCTGGTCTGTACCACAAAACTTAGGAACCTATTCTACTCCAAGTAACTCAGAGTAGCCACAAACAACAATCTAAAATGCCAAACTTAGGTATAGCTTTTAGTAAACTACAACGCACAGATTTGGAAACTGGAACAACTACAAAGTGCAACATATTTTATTCATTTTTATTTGTCTGTCAGCCCGGTTCCCAATTGTCGACAGACTTCCCATGGTATAACTGAAAATGATTTCACTAGCTTCCGTTGTTGCTTGGTAATTATCAGCCGTCCTCTCTCAGTCCCATGTTGAACTCTAAGTCGTGGTCTTCAAATAATTTCTTCCAAGCATTTGGCCACAATTTTTTCAAATGACCCCAACTCTCAACCTAACCGTGACATATATATATATATATATATATATATATATATATATCATTCCATTAAGCGTTAACCTTTGTTGTCCCGCATCCAGCATGAACGTACACCGATATTCCACATCCTGACAAATAAGGCTTTATGTGAATTGACTGCAAACCTGTTTATTTGTAATCGATAATAATTCATTGTTTATTTGTTTTTCCTTCCGTTGAACCAAGAAATTTATTGACTGCGATTTCGCCATAAGCATACTTCTCAGAATACGATACAATATAGTACAAGACAATAACTAAGATACGCAGCGTTTGGAGACGAGCTGAAGGACAGAAAGATCGTAGAGAACATGAGCAAAACACCAATGATATGTTTATTTCACCGCACACATTTTGATGTTTTTGTCTGTTTTGGGTTAGATTAGCAACACCTCACTAAGTGCCAAGTTTTTTATTGCGGTTACATAGCAAGGGTTTGAAAGAGGAATTGGGATCGATTGTGTTTGTTTGTCATGACGCGCTTTGCAATAGGTGACCTCGGGTTACGTGTGACTGCTTGATTACTGAGTCTGGGTTGCGTCATCGACTTCACAAACCACTCGGGGATGTGGTCGGCTATTCGTTGTGACAATCGACGGTTGGTCCTTTCCATATATGAGTCACTGCAACTGCAGGTAAACTGGTATACAGTGTGTGAGACAGAACTGGGTTGTCAATTATGTTCACCTTTGTCTAAATCCATTCCACGAGTAGAGACAATAAGTCGAAACTGAGCAGCCGGTTCAGAGCTGTCTTTAACTTTTGGCGCACATCGTTTAAGTGATAGGCCTTAAAAGATAGTTTGATATACACGGCTTTCTGTGGAACAGTTGGGGATGAGCAACGTTTTTGATATTGTTTACTATGAATGAACTTTTCGGGGTAACCATAACCGCAATGCAAAACTGTTGGCAATCAGGAAGGCATTGCTAATCAGATTACATCATCCCGTTTGTGCGCACAAAATTTGAATTAGGTTTGTTTGTATTTTGCAGCAAGCAAACAGGGTCATCAGAAGTGATGTTTAGCGATTTCTTGTTCCAGGGAATGACTACTATCCACATCCATCACACGGCGACGAACCCCGTCACTTCTCGCCCGATATTCCTAACAGACAAGTCAGATTTCAAGGGACCTGTGGTCGAATTCAAAATGTTGATTACCGTCCTCAGCGCGGAAAAAACAGATATCGCAATCGTAAAGTAAAACACTACAAACCGCGGCGACGTACACTCATCCATTGATGTAAAGTCCGATATCAAAGCCATGGCACAGATTTCGCAGGTTGGTGAAAGCTATTCTCGGTATCACTTTTCGTGATGTGATCACTTCCCTAACATCTTTTTCAGCAAAGTCAAACGCGTGACCTACACAAATCTCTCTAGTTGACCACCAGAGAGAGTGAGTGCAAGTATAGGCTCTTGCCTGTTTGTGCAAGCACTTCACATTTGGATAGTGCAAGCAAGGTACGTACCGTATCTGAATACCTCGATCTTTTGACCGAACAATAACAAATGGACATACTGTACACTCCCTGTTAGCTACAATCGAAGATAACATTTGGACAAACAGGAACAGAGAATTCTATTCAGCCCCGGTATGAACCGAGTGGCACAGTGCTAGCACACAAGCCTCCCACGCGATCGGTCCAGAGCGCGAAGACCGGACCAGTCGGTGGATTGCACTACTGATGATTTCTTATGGGAGTTTAACGAGTTCCGCGTTTATGGTCAACTGGATAAACTAGGGATTGTGCCTAAAGATAATCTAAAGGCTATTCAGTTCAAATCATCTAACTAGGAATCCTAATACACCATAAAAAATCACAAATTTAATTGCCTGGGACTGGGCACGCGAATCCCAAAGCAACAAGAGATGCGTTCAGACAGTCTTCGTGAACGGTAGTCAGTTGACCTTCTTTCACGTCCGAAAACCATACCTGCTCATTTCAGTCGACTTCCACCGGGTGGTAGTAGCGCAGTGGTTTAGTCGCTGTCACCGGCGCGCTTTGGGCCCTATGATCTGAGGTCCGAGCCCCGCCACCGCCACATATCTGTGGTGGTACGCAGCTTTGTTGTTCCCCGGTTCAATACCATAGCTAATCTAGCGAAGAATTGTGGTTCGCCACTCCAAGTCCCACAGGGCTTAAGCTGCTGGCTTACATCAATGAACAGCAGGTCCTCGTGGCTTGGGCTTAATCTGTCTACTGTTAGTCACACTAAGGTGTGTAATGAAAAAGAAAATCAGTCATAGGAAGAAAGAAGCTTTCGATAAGCGATTTTATTCGATTCCGAAATAATGCGAAAACGCCAGGATTTATTTGTCAGGCCAAAGGAAAATGGGAAGTTGATCATTTGTGAATTGAAAACATTAGAAAAATTGAAAACCAAGATCCAAGCGGACAAAACGTCACACAGAAATTTCAGTAATTGTCTGCGTTTCGCGTTGAAAGGAAACCCATACAAAGTGCCTGGGGAAAGTAAATTGAATCTCATCCTAAAAAATAGCAATGCGTCTTTCCCCCGTCTAAAACATGCACTAACGTGGGGGGGTGTGGAGAGCAGTGGTCTGAATTCATTACGGAAGATAAAGATATCATAGATATACTACTGTCCCTCAGTTGCATCAACAGTTAGTATTTCTGGTGCATATTCGCCTGTCGCAATTTAGCTCCTATGCGTCGTTTTGCGCTCAATTAAATCCTATCAATCAGATGTTGTCCGTGGCTTGCCTGTCGACTAATCGTGCAATCTATCACACTACGAAAGATTCTCTGGATGACCCACCACCATCGAAATAAGCGCCTGGAGTGTGCGATGCACCGAAGTCACACTGGCGGGTAGCACAATAGGGTAATAACATGTGAAGTGATGAAGCTGAATGGAAAAATGAGTCTGGAAGTTGAAGAGATATGGGTACATCAGGAGAATGCGCATATCGACACTGTGAGGTGACCGATATTCTGCTATGCTTAAGTGAAAAGTAAGTCGGTTTTCATCGAGGGAACTGTGATTGGCTGTCACAAACTAAAAACACACTAGATGAGCAATCGACGCCCCTGGTAGAAAAGAAACAGAGCTGTTTTCCCAAACGATAACACTAGGTTTCCTATATCGCTCCACACGATCCGAACTACTGTACCATGTTACTCAGACATCACCCACTTGAAGCGCACCTGTGGACGACAGTCCAAACAATCTGAACCAAACATCGTGATGGCTCGGTGGTAACCGCACCAAAGTATTACCCCGGAGGAACTGTGTTCGAATCCCACCACCATCGCCTAACTTCCTCATTCTCTGTTGTTTGGTCGCCTTAACCTTCCTGAAAATTGTACATTCTGAACTAGGAAAGCTAGATGTCTGTTCTAAGGATGATGGGATTACAGAGCGATTATCACTATCAGCGATATGATAACGAGTACTGAAGGTGAATAAAAACCAAATGGCTAACGTTCACAAAAGTTAGCACGCCTGATCGCATCTTGTGGTAATTTATGAGTTATGAGCACAAGTCCGGAATAATAAATAAAATTGTACGTGATTTGCGCTTAGGGCTCTCGACTTTTTACCAATTTGTATGGCAAGCCTAACCAAAGGCGACAACCTCTAAGCAGACGGGTGGAAAGCATTCTGTTCCAACCACTTGCTAACGGTCACCGATCGGGTCGGTGATTGGATATAATAGCTTCGGTGGAGAATGCAGCCATGAATTGATTGAGTAATGGAAATATTTGTGATAACCGACAAAGAACACTGGACAGCTGTTTCATCCTGATTCGGCCTCGTCAGCAGTGTTCCCGTCAGGACTCAAAAACCACGAACCTTCAGATTGGGATGTCAAACCCTTAGCCCAGAGCTACACGGTCGATGGTCATTGCCTTGTGTGAATGATTTAGAGTATCATTTTTTAGATTAACCCATTCGATCGTTCCCAGACACCATCAACAGTGCCTGATGCCGGTAAACAGTTGACTAGACTGTTCCAAACATGACACTAAATTGATCAAGTGTTGTTACCAACGCAATCGAAGATACTTACATGACGGAAAGTAAAATTCGGTTTGTACAAGATCCTTGCAGGATTGATTGAGAATCCATCACCTAACTACAAGCCCACTTTTACCGAAGATTCAGTTTGCAGTATGGTGTGGCACGTACAATGCAGGTCCATTTTACTGTTTAGCTTCATTACAACCGATAGTGAAACGCAACAGAAGTGGATACATTCTATTTTTAAATCAATATAAAATCGTTCCTTATGCGAACTTGTCATCCTTGTTACCCTGAGTCCTTCCGATAAAGCGACACATTTACAAATTTGTGTTTCAATTTATTCAAAAATGTCATCCAGTTCATCTACAGCATAGGTCTGCTTTCGATTTTTCTTTCGAACTTCAGACTCCACCTTGGACTGAGTTCGAGCAGCATATTTATCTTGGTGCTGTCGCAGCAAATTCCGTCGAACCTGGAACAAAATGTATAAAGCATAAAGCGATTAGGGCAGGCAAGGTGACATTTGTATCCATATGAAGACCGTTATGGAACCGTTGTGACGGGAAAAAACAATTTGAGATCAGACAAGCGTCAAGCACGCTCGAAACTAGAGTGAAAATGGTCAGTTTGAGGACAACCCAGATGTGAGATGCATGCATGAAGAAAGGAGTCTGGGAGTTTGCTAAATGAGGAGAAAAATGTGAAACGTGTAAAGGTCATTGATCGGGAAAAGATAATCGTCGTACGGCCCACTTATTCTCTTAAGGGGGCTAGCCATAGTAAAGTGGGGTAACGGTGTTCTGTACATAAGGTTATCATAATGAGAGTGAACCTTGACGTGATGTGATGGATCCGTGCACCCATGGCCCTGTGAGATACACAGGATGGCTTTTCACAGCCACAGATCCAATCATGCCTGAAAGGACAATGGGTAGAGGTGAGACAATGCTCACTCACAAAAGGCCGGCTGCTTAGGCACCTACCGGTTTCCTTTGTCGGACCACGCTCGTCCCTGGAGAGGTTACTCCAGCAAATAAACACGGTAGGGAGCAGTTTACCGGTCACAAACAACTCCACTAGATGGACGTAGGAGCGAGATACCTGGGTTTCCTCTTGGCGGTGGGTGAAGTCTTCGTAGTTCAATGAACAGCTTCCGCCCACTCAAGCTGGACAGCCCCAGCCAATAAAGTGCTATCTCGTCCACGTTCCGGTTGTCTCATTGGGAGCATGAAACTAAGGGCCGATCCTGAACAGCAGACCAACCATCAGGGCACCAGCGAACAATACACAAAACTGAAGTCCGAAGACCTTGCCTGACAGGTGCTTCAGTCACGTCCACACCTGGGATCTACGGTCTAGTGGGTCAGACTTTTGAGTCAAAGACTTTGATTAGGGCTCCTAAAGAAAAAAATCGGTGTAGGCTGCCACGAAGTATGTCGTGTCCTAAGGTCTTAGGTACCTACTTGGAAAACCCTCATTTGTCTAGCTTTTCCTCTCAATCCCATATAATGCCAGAGGCCTCCTGAACTGTGCGTAGAAGGAGTTGCACGTACTTACGATTTTTTTTAAGAAAAAAAAACAGTAATCTCAGTATATTTTCATAATAGAAATAAAGACAGTCTGTAGCTGCCTGTATGAACACAGTTGGAGACACTATGGACTGGTGGTGCAAATTAACGAGGTGGTTTGAAAACAACCGGAAAAGGTCGCAATTATGGGAGTACTCCTTCCTCCCCCTTGCCGACTATTACGTATTACATTACTAAATACAAAACTCAAAGAAATTTCAAATCTGTGTACATCTTGACCACCGGTAGAGTAGTTCAAAGTATGCGGTCAGTGCTCAGTGGCGCTGCACATTACTAAACGTGCCGCCCAGTAATCGAGGACGATTCGTATGAGGTGTAGCCGTGAATCGGTGGGAATTACTCCACTGAATAATTAGCATCAGACGATCAACCATGATATCTAAGGGCGTGACATTTAACTTGCAAGCGATCTTTTCCCAACAAAAAGCCGTAAGTTTTTGTGGGAAACAGTGTGAGTGCGCGCGAATCCCGGCCAACACTCGGAACACGTGGATTGGTCTCCACGATCTCCACCTTTGTTGCCTGAACAGTATCATTTAGATGTGCAACAACTAAAGGTGCATCGTAGAAAGATGAGGATAGAGGGGGATACCACTAAGTCCCAAGCCTCTCTATGGGTTTGACATTTATCAAACTGACTTATGATTATCCCCGTTTCACACAGGAGATTGTGGAATGAAGGTGAAATCAGTGTTAATCGGTTACATTGACTTGAGGGGGTTTGGTGTTTCGCGGCAGACTGCCATTCTATTGCAAAGTGCAATAGAATATGACTCTAACTGCGTGGGGGAGTAGGTGGATTATCACTCTGAATAATCAAATGTTGTTTGTTTACTCTCCTAGCCAAACGGTGAACTTTTGCAACTAAAAGAGTCGTCCATAATACGGTATGTCACGATAAATCATAGGGAGAAAACTTCAATTGGTTCGACTCACGAGTATAACAGGGTTCGAAGACAACCTTTCGCTAATAGGTCAAGTGTTGGGCCAAGTGATAGCGACACTTCACTTTAAGGCACACATTATCCCCTAGGGTTTCCTCATCGTACATATATATATATATATATATATATTCTTGGACCCTTCCTAAATCTGAACCAATCAGTGAACATTTTCAAAACAGCGTCTCTTCAAGTGGGTGTGCTTCGATTGCCACGCCTTCATGATCCTAAGCAAAACGCTAAAACCCAGTACTGAATCAAGAAGTGCGCTTAAACCGGATCCATTTGCAGTTTTTTACTGTGACTGCAAACTTTGATCAACTGAGACGATAAAATACAGCTCAAACTAGTGATTTTCTCTCATAGACGACATGATGTTTGAATTCGAGACATCGAACCCAAATGAAAAAGCTGCAGAACTTTCCAGGTAGAACCATGGACCATGAATTCCGTGGAACTGTACTAAATCCCCTCCAAATACGTTTAGCTGAAATGGAAACGGATTTTTACAAACCATTATCATTATTGTGTTCATCTAGCAAGATAAACACTCGGATAGGTCAAATATTTTCAAGATCAATGGGGAACGTGCAGAAATTCCTCGTCGACACATTAAATTACAACAGGCATCAATACGTATACGTTGATTGGCCAACAGATCACTGAAAGTTAGTAATATATATAATTGTCGGACACGTTATTCAAAATAAAGCTTTTCCATTGGATCTGAGTTGGGCTCAATGAAGATCATTAACCGGCGCAGTTTATTTGTCCCAATGTAGGTTAAATACTGAGTGCAACTAACACCAGTCATGGACTCGCATTGCTAATGCTTAGTTTACGTGTCATTTGCTCTAAACACGACGAAATTCACCAACCAATTTACCAGAATTTGCTCGAAAATGCACACGTTACTCACTAGTAGTGTAATTCATAACTGGCGATGTGCAGTTACACGACCTCCGCCAGGAAGCTACACGCTTGGCAAACTACCATAAATGACATTGATCTCAAATGGCAGCAACCACTGTTGTTGGAGATTGGAAACTTTTCGACTAGTGATCAGCTTTAGGAAAAACTTAACTACAACCTTTACTGCGAGAGGATAGAGGCCACCACAAAAAGGGAAACTCCTAAGTGGGGTCGAACGCTTCAGCCACCTGCAGAAATGCCCTTTCCAAATCAGTTATATAGTGCTACCAGCTGTTGCCCAACAATAAAGATTGAACCTGGAATCACCTAACACACTGTTCCGCTATTATAGCGATGGCAAGCAGTATCAGTATCCCATTTGAAATTTGCGTCTGTCCACTCTACGGGACTCATAGACAACAGTATCCTGTGTCATTTGGGATACCGAGGGACTGCTACAGATCACAAGGAGTAAAACGAGAGGACTGGTTAGAGACTCTGAGTGATATGGCTGGGTGTCGCAAACAGTGGCGCTCGTGCATCCACTCATCATTCCCTATCACTATCCTATATAAATTCTCCATCTTCTGCTTGAATTTGCTTTCAACATTCCAATCTTCATTCTGCTCTTTTATCTAAATGGGGCACCAAAATACAGCAACCAAAACCGGCGCATGAAAGTGTACGATTAATGGTTGTGAAAACTGAAACTGAAGACGAAGATTTAAACAAATATTGGAATATCTGTGTAGTAGCCCACATATCATTACCCACCCCACTCGATGCAATGGGAAGCGCGGTTCTGATCATCCTGCGCAACGACTGACGCGTCAGAATTATTTTTAGTTTGTGTAGGCATTGGGGGTTGATGGACGGGTACTGCCAGGGTGTCCAGCCATTAAGCAGGAGGACGAATAGGGTGATCAAACAAAGCCTTTAGTTCTGAAAAGAACCTAACCGCAAGACAGTGGGTGAAGCGAAATGGAGGCCCATTTGATTGGAGCGATTACTTCCCCACTACTTTTTACCGACTAAAAGGCAAATTTTAGTCGAACCCTCAGCCTAGAAGACAAAGAGACTGAACTTCGACTAACCTCAGCCCTTCAACCTTCCTGGCATGATTAGATCTTCGGCTTGACAAAAGCGATCCTGAGTAGTTTGTTGGGTCAAAGAGGTGCACAAGCGATCACACCACGTCAATGTGCAGTCTCATCGTGACGGGGCGATTGGTCTGGGGATAAACACCTCAAAAGCTAAGTTCTTCACAATGTCCCAATACCCCTCACGCCGTACCTATGTCAATGGTGTAAGCAATAGGACTGGCACATCACTTCAAGTAACTAGGATCTACCAACCAGCCAAGACGAAGTCAAACTTTGTGCCGACTACACAAAGAGGGTGTTCCTACAACTTCGCAAAAACCTTGTGGTTGCGCAGCGAAAGAAGCCTCCATGCATAACTGCGCGTTCATTGAGCCGCCGTTCGACAAGTTATTCTCCCTGAGACACTCCAATTTGTGTAGGAGGAAGCGATGGTTTACCGAGTCAAAAGCTTTCCTGAAATTCAGGTAGCATACCTCGACACGCTCTCCCCTATCAAGTCGGCTCGTGATCTCATCCAGGTACGACAACAGCAGGTTGGTCAAGCATTATTTATTTTTAACGAAGCCGTGCGGCTTATCGACTATTATTCTATTTCTCATAAGGTGTTCGATATGGGTCAATTGCGACCACGGAAAGCCATTTACCTCTTACGAGGAGCGAGGACATTAGGGACTTGGATATCGTCATAGACGAAACCTTCACACCGACACCTCAGTGTCTGGCAGCTGTGGCCAAAGGTAATAGGGCACTCCATCAACTCCTTGAGGGCTGTAGCCTCTCGAGAGGAAAAGGTGATGGTTCCACTGTACAAGGCCCTTGTGAGGTCAAAGAAGGCATGAAAGGCGTTGTATACAGTGAGAATCTCAGGAGGTTAAACCTGTTCTCCCTCAAGAGGAGGATGCGAGGGGACCTCATAGGGGCCTTCAAG
>UZAN01049033.1:4546-22928 GCA_900618425.1 Echinostoma caproni | reverse complement strand
ACTCCCCGCACGTGGTTGGGAAAATGTGTACACACTAGGTCCAGAGTAGGAGCTATTTGCCCGAACCTCCGCTGATATCTCTTCTCTTCATCAATGACCTCAGCACCGACCTGTGAAGCGAGGAACTGTTCTTTGCGATCACGGAAAGTGGCACCAGGGGGTTTAGCTTTAGACTCCGGCGTAATCCTAGTAGGCTGCAATTCCAGGTTCTTCACCAACAGGGTGATCCCACTGTGGAATGGGCTTCCAGAACACGTGGTCAGATGCAGCACTGTAGTGGCATTCAAGACCACCCTGGATGAGTGTTGGGGAACCCTCTACCCAGAAGCGGCCTACTGAAAAGTAAGTAGCTGAGAAAACACTCACGCACTCCAGCCGGTAAGAAATAATGTTACAGATGTGGAGGTAAGCTAGAGAAAAGTGTTTTCTGTTAGGTATTTTCATATTTTATGACAATTCTGCCAGGTGTCAGTGGTCAGGGTTAGAGTCATTCATACTAACCTATGACAGCTTGGCCCAGGCCTAGACCGCTGAGTCTCATCTGTCTATTTTCAGAAACTTCCCAGCTGGGAGCCCATACTAAGGACTGAGACAACTAGGCCCACCAACGGCAGCTCGCTGGAATTGGCAATGTGCAGTGTTGGAAGCTACAAACGCCCGCCAACAACACCACAATCTGAACGATCGATTGGCTAGAAGCCACATTTCGTCCTGTGCATACTGAACTGAAATGACGAAATTAGTAACCTGAGCCCTCCCAGTAATATCCCCATCAGAGTGGATTGCCAGAATGGACGGACCAGAGCGAGATTGTTGGTACTCGTAGTCGCCCAACACAGCCAACATAAAGGGTGTCACCACAACACCACGAATGTACAAGCAGTGGAGGTCATTGTGCAAACTGCAACACCGGCTATCAGTCATCGGTGCCTACAGGATCCAATCGGCCACCATATAGGAGAATCAGTTACTGCTAGCGCTACTAAGTGAACAGGCTGGATCTAGTGAACGTGTATTGTAAGCAGGAGACTTCAACGCTCCGGAAATCGATTAAACCACCGACAGGGCACGTCTGGGGACGGTCGGGGAACGACCATTCGACGTTTTGATTCGTAGGACTCCGATACAACATGTGACAAAGGAAACCAGATAGAGCTTCCAGCAAATAGCTCCTACTCTGGACCTAGTGTGTACACATTTTCCCAACCACGTGCGGGGAGTTGTTGTAGAAGACCCGGAGGGCAAAAAATACCACGGGGTTATACGGATAAACATCAGAATGCAGAGGCTACCTGCTCTTGAAGAAATCCGACGCCACTGGAGCAAGATAGACACCGAGGACCTGCAGCGAAGGGTGTGCGCGTTAAACTGGTTGACTGAGAGTGCTCTACAACGTGTACAAGTTTAGTGAGAGCGCAATAAGGGTAATCTGCTTTAGCTGACCAACCAAGTAGCACCCGAAAATAGGTTAAGATGCCGCGGCACACTGCCCTGGTGGAGGGTGTGTCAGGAAAGCAATGCAGCGCAAACAGGTAGTGTGGCAGCGCTATCGAAGCTCGGAAGGTTTTCGCGCCCACGTAAGGTACAAGATAGCGAGACGCGAGACCACTATAGTCCAGAAGGAGTGCAGCAAAAAGTACGAGAAACGCTTGGCTGTCAACACCAAACAAAACCCTAAGGCGTACTTTACCTATGTGCAGTCCAAGAGTACCCTTAGAAAGGAAGTAGGCGCGACTGTTGACTCGAGGGGATACCAAACTTGGTCCAACTAAGAGGAGGCGGAAGCCCTCCTCAACCACTTCCAGGGGGTTTACAGACCAGACAACGGTAGACCAGAGCCCACCATCGGCAACCATGAAAGAACTGTCATGCTTGACGTGGTGATCTCTGCAGATGAAGTGCGTCGGGTCTTAAGGGAGCTCATTCCAACTAAGGCAGCAGGGCCAGATGGCATTCACCCTGCTATCCTGAGACCACTGGCTAGCCACTTGGCTGAGTCCCTTGCCAGACTATTCAATGTCTTCATCGCACAGAACCAGCTACCCACGGACTGGCTTTTGGCGACATTCCTCTCATCCACAAGGGGGAGAACGTAATTCGTGCTCCAACTATCGCCTAGTCAGCCTGAAATTGGCAGTGCTGACAGTCATGGAGAGAGCACTGAGTACCAGGATCGTTGAACATGAGGTAAACTCAGGTGCATTGACGGCTGACCAACATGGGTTCAGAAGGAGAAAGTCGTGCTTGTCTAACCTCTTCTGTTTTCTGGATGAAGTAACTAAGAGGATAGACAGGGGGCGGAAGTTGAGGTCTGCTACTCAAACTTCCTGAAGGTGTTCCACTTCGTTAATCAAAGACTACTGACGATGAAGTTGAAGGCTTTCGGGCTGCCTCCGGGACTACCAGAATGGATACGCAGCTGCTTGAGAGGTCGGAGGTTTGTAGTGAAGGTAGAGAATAGCATATCAAGACAAGGACGAGTGCTCAGTCGAGTGCCACAGGGCTCTGTCTTAGGTCCACTACTTTTTCTGCTCTACATCAATGACCTCAGCACCGACCTGGAAAACAGCTGCTACAAGTTTGCAGACGATGTGAAAATCGTCGGGGAGTCCGCTCCAGAGTCGCTCCAGAGGGATCTTGACAAAATATACGCATGGTCAGTTAAATAGGACCTGTCTCTGAATACCCTGAAATGTCAACAGCTGACCAGAACTGGAGGCATGCAAGATGGCAGGACACTGGTACCTCCGGTCCTGTCTTAACAGATACCCAAGGAAACCATGGCCGGAGACCTGGGTGTCCGTGTTAGTGCGGACTTCAAATCAGAACTCCAGTGCCGAGAGGCAGCAATATGCTGCAGCCCGTGTATCTCATGTTGTTTTTTTGAAATTCTTTCCAAATAGAGAATGATTCAGGATGACATTAGTCTAATTCGGTATTCTTATCGGTTCGGCTACGCGTCACTCAAGTGCGAATTGGTTAACGTACAGTACTCAAATTGGATTCAAACGAGAAAACTATTTCGAAGATGCCCAGAACAGGAACCAAGGAAACTGGAACCCAACAGGAGGTAATCCGGCAAGTCACTGGGGTGGGGCTGTGGGTCATTTTGAGTTTTTATGAAATGTTAGGCCTGTTAGTCCTGTCAGTGCTGTTCCATGTGTGAATTCAGTTATTAAGGATATTGATATATTTAGATTGCGTGTATCTAAACTAGAGCATGAGTTGAGATTAGCTAGACAGTAGATAGAGCAAGCCAAACGTAAAAGAACGATTTCAACGGCACAACAAAACCTCGAGCTGAGACTGCACATAGTTACCATTCTCTGAATAAACAAATCGTTCTGAAGCAAAGAACGTATGCCCATGTGAACGTTGATTTGCTACGAGTCGAACGGACAACTTTCGACGGCAATCTCGAACAATATTGCCAATTTATTCGCCAATACGAAAATTCCGTTGAATGCAAAACCGAAGATACAGGACAAAGATTTCTGTTTTTGCTGCACTACTGTCATGAGAAGGCCAAAGAAGCCATACGAGGGTGTGTAATGCTGGACCCGGAAGTGGGATACTCGAGAGCGAGAAATATACTGAAGGAGCTGTTTAGCCAACCACTCCGAGTGGCACGTAACATGATTGATGAGGTGCTGGCAGAAGCGAGACGCACAAGAAGCGATAATAGGTCTCTATCAAACTTGGTCATCAAGATGCAGAACTGCAGCATCGCCCTCAACCACCGCGATTATCGCTCGGACTTGGATGCACTTCAAACCGATAGTCAGATGTTTGCCTGCCAAACTGCAGGCAGACCGAGGCCGATCGAATCGAGAAAAGGAACAGAGAGGCAAACTCTGACAAACTCAGTGAATTCATAGGCTATCAATCTCGCATAGCAAGTAGTAGATTCGGTCAACTAGCGAGGGAAAGCATCAGGATCGCTAGACCTTTAACCAGCTTTGCTCCACCTGGATCTCGAGGTCCCCATTCCCCTACACAACTGAGCGAGCACCAACTTAATCTCATATGAGCTATAAAAACCGACTAAGTGCAAACTGTGCATAGGTATCCACAAGCTTGTTACCTGCCCAGAGCTTTTGGCAATGAAGGTGATGGGCTGTTGGACAATAGCTAAAAAGACAGCGTTCTGCTTTGTGTGCTTCAGCGATACCGACAGAGCAGCCCTTTGTAGAAACCGAACCAACTGTGGTCACGACAATTGCAGCGTTCGGCATCAATCCTTATTACACCACGATGGAGGAGTCGAGCAACGAACGAATAGCGGCCGGGTCGATGGAACCGACGAACACGCTGCGGGGGGTACACCGAAATCCATCAACACTATCGGACGGGAGTCAAGTGGGCCGGTCCGCTTGGGAATAACACCAATACAAGTGGAGACTCCACCTGGTTTGGTTCAAACCGTGGCTTTTCTAGACAATGGATCGGATACCACCCTCGTGAGAGAGAGTTTTACGCGAGAACACGACCTGGAAGGACAAACCACCTCATTGGTAATCAGCACGGTAAATGGGGCACGAGCAGTTCGAGCTTCTCAACTGAGTTTGAAGTTAGCTCCCACATCGAGGGAAGATACGATAGAGGTGCGCCAGGCATTTACTATCGCCGACCTACCAATGAGAGCTTTCGACAATATCCGGTCGTTAGCGCGGCGCTGGCCTCACCTTCGCGATTTACCGTTCGAGGATTTTCCGGACACACGAGTGGACATATTGAGCAGCTGTGATGTACCCGAGGGGAATTGGGTTCTGGACCAAAGGATAAGTCATAGTGATCCGTACGCTATGCGCACGATGTTTAGTTGGATACTCTGCGGACCGCTCGGTAATGATGGTGATTACTCAGTCCCGATCAACTACATCTCGCGGCCAGATAATCCCATGGGAGACGACCTGGAGTGGATTTACACTCACGAGTTCAGGGACATCGCAGACGACCGGGTATCTATATCGAGGGAAGACCGAGCAGCCCTGGCTATTGTCACCGAAACGACAGGACACAGTGGAACCCAGTTTGAAGTGTCGTTACCCTAGCGAACGGGATTCAATTGACTGATCGATAATCAAGAAATATCCCTCCATATGTTCAAGTATCTGAAGGAACGATTAAAAAAGAACGCGCAGTTAAAGGAAGCCTACTGTAGCGCCATGAAGCGCAATCTAGAGTTGGGACATATCGAACGCACAATGGGAGAAGCCGAAAAAGAGTAACCATTGTGGTACCTTCCGCACCACCCTGTTATAAACCCCAAGAAACCTCAGAAGACCAGGGTTGTCTTCGATTGTGCTGCCAAGTGTGACGGGATTGCCCTAAATGACCGCCTACTACAAGGCCCAGATCTGACGACCCCGCTGATCGAGTTATTGTGCCGATTTTGTCTAGGGTCAGTTGCGGCAGCGGCTGATATCGAGCAGATGTTCATGCAGGTTGAGGTTCTCAACGGGCAAAGGGACACTCTGCGGTTGTGGTGGTGGCCGGATGGATACTTAGACGGGCCTGCCCAGGAATATCGGATGACGGTGCACCCATTTGCCGCGGATATCTCCTCCCTTCTGTTCAAACGTCGCATTAAAAGCGACAGTGAACAACTTTTCCCAGCGTTTTGTAACTTCGATGGGATCTTTTGTTGTACGTAACTTTTATGTGAACGACTTCCTGGGATCCTTCGATAGCATCGAGGAAGCAGTTGGACACACTAGCGACTTGTCCAAGCTACTGCTCATAGGAGGGTTCAAGTTGACTATGTGGATGTCCAACAGCCGTCATTTGATTACATCCCAGTTGATGAGCGGTCACCGAGTATCCTTGACTTACAGAGAAGTCCGTTACGAACAGACAGGGCACTTGGTGTGCAATGGGATTCGGAGAAATATGAGGTTTTGTTCCACCCCCAGCTACCCGAAAAGACGGCGACTCGCAGATGAATTCTGTCTTTGTTGGCCAGTCTTTACGGTTCAATGGGTTTCGTGGCATCGTGGCTACTTCCAAGCAAGATTCTGCTGGAGGACTTGTGTAGAAAAAAGGTTACTTGCGATGAGACCCTATGCGAAGCGGATTACAAGACCTGGCAAAGCTGGTGGCTGAGACTGTGCAAGCTGGGCGATATGCGACTCCGTCTTCCCATGCCAGGAATACACAAAGAAGAGAAAAGTGAGTTACACGTTTTTGCGGACAAGTCTGAGGTTGGATTCGGGGTAGTGGCCTACAGTTTCTCGTCTCGGCAACGTGGAAGGAGACATAGGAGTATACTATTCGCCAAGGCAAGAGTCGCTCCCCTGAAGGTGGTCTCAATACCCAGGCTAGAACTATCCGCAGCGGTATTAGCCGTGAGGGTGTCTAGGATGCTAAAAAGATGTTTTCATTCAATTGAATGGACCGTAACTTACTGGACTGATTTCGCTATAGTTTTTCACTATGTTAACAATGTATGGACGCGCTTCAGCACAGTTTTTTCCAACCGGTTAGCTGTCATTAACGAAGAAACGGAAGTGTTTCAATGGCAGCACATAAAATCCGGTGAAAATTCAGCCGATTACTGCTCCAGTGGTGTGCTGAACTTGGAGAAAATAAAATCAGGGTTACATGAACCGGATTTCTTGACAGACCAGCCCAGCGAATGTCCCGACACGCAGATTTTCCCTGTCTCAACGGAGTTACTAGCGACAACGAGGGCCGTTATCTTAGTCGCTGCTTCAACCAACAGCTTACTGCAGAAACTGCATCGTTTTTCACGATGGACAAAGGTGCTGAGTGTGGTTGTCTGGTGGACCAAATTCGAACGACAACTCGCTATTATGAGAGGAATCCGACCTGACGACACCTTGAATATTGGACCCATCGTTCAAACTGAATTGAAAACAGCAGAAGCTGATGTTTTTCGCATGGTTCAATTACAAGTATTCCCGTCAGATCTTCAGAGGTTAGGTAACGGGAATCCTGACTACGATCGATGTGAATTACGTTGCAGCTCTGTCCGAAGACTCACTCCAATATTGGTAGATGGTTGGCGGAGAGTAGGTCGTAGATTGACAAACTCTGCATTGAATTTTGACGCTAAACACCCCAGCATCTTGCTCAACAATTGCCACATCATGCACACACTCATCATACATATTCACATGCAAGAAGGGCACGCAGAACAAAACCACTTACTCAATACGATTCGCCGTCGGTTTTGGAAAGTGAAAGAGAGAGCTACGGTGAAGCGCATCTTGGGCAACTGCCTCTTTTGTCGTTGGCAGAATGCTGCATTCAGTAAACAATTGATGGCCTCGTTACCCAGTTCCCGAGTACAACCAGGTTGATGGCGCTTCGCTGAAACTGGAGTGGACTACTTCGGGCTACTTTGGGTGAGACGAAAACCATTGACTGAGAAACGGTACGGATGCCTGATAACATGCCTTCAGTCACGAGCTTTGCATGTTGACCGACTCCTATCTTATGGCCTGGCAAAGATTCGTGGGTAGACGAGGCAACCAATCGGATGTGTTGTCCGATAACGAGTCCAATTTTGCCAGTGCACGAAAGTAACTGAGCAACTGGTTGACGCGGTTAGACACATGCGCCCTGAAAGACCGGCTGTCGCCATCTAGAACCCAATGGAACTTCAACCATCCCACATCAATCACCATGGAGGAGTTTGGGAACGGCTTGTACGATCGTTACGAAAAGCATTGATAGCATTATGTGAAAAACAGACGCTGGACGATGAAACGTTGAGTGTATTTCTCGTAGAGGCCGAAAGGATGCTCAAAAGTCGACCGCTTGTAACCGTCACCAGCGATGACTAGCAAGGACTGACGCCAACTCCCAGTGACCTTCCGCTATTGAGGTCCATTGATGGTTTAAGTATGCCAAAACTATTGGTGGCTGCTATACCTCGGGTTGGAAGCATGCGAACTACCTGGCACGGGTGTTTTGGAAGCGTTGGACAAGAGAGTACCTGCCAACCCTTTAGCTCGACAGAAGTGGTTGCATAGAGGACGGTCACTGAAGGTTGGGGACGTTGTTCTTATAGGTTGCATAGGGGACGGTCACTGAAGGTTGGGGACGTTGTTCTTATGGCTGACGAAAAACTACATCGCGACAACTGGCCACTGGGCGTAGTCATAGAAAGCCACACGGACTCAGATGGACTAGAAAGAACGGTGAAATTGAAAACGTCCGTTGGTGAACAGGTTTTCCACATTCGAAAATTGTGTTTATCGGAGGGAGATGATTACCATGCAGTCAGGTGATGAAGTTGTGGATACACACCTTGAATAGACATACATGCTTCATTGTAAAATTGCGCCCCAGTGATAGTCACCCCACCTGTACGAACCCGTGCTTCTACGTCCTTATCATAAGTCCTCTTTATTTCATTTTCGTGACTGAGTGTTTCTTATTTGATTGGTACAAAATTTATGCAAGAACCTCGAAGGTGTGACCCATGTCCTCATAACATCCATCCGTTCACATACACACTATCACATACATTGGGAACATGATTAAATTTGTAAACTTGAAGATTAATTACATCGTCCACATTTCCCCCTCCTTGTTTACACATGGAGACTTTATCTGTAATGATATTCATTTAACCCACTGTTATACATTTATTGTGTGACTGGCTGCAAGCTTGCTGATGCAGAGGGCAGGACTCGACGAAGAAAAGTGCAAGTCATCGGGAGTCAAAATCGACGAGTGCAGCGAAGATTAATCAGTTCGTAATTAGAAGCCCTGACAGCAGGAACTAGGAAAGTAGACCGGTAGACAAGAATCAATGACCTGCATCAAACCTTTGACACAGAGGAACGCAGGAAGGATTTTGGCGACCGGTGTATCTCATTTTGAATTTTTGAAAATCCTTCAAAAATCATGATGATTCAAGGTGACATAACCCTATTTGTGTGTTGCATCTCTATTGACATTTCTCAATCACAAGCACCATACATCATTCTCTATCTGTTAATTCGATGCCCGGCACAGTTGGATTTTACGTGGTGAGATAGGGTGAGTGACAGATTGGGTCAATCTGGAAATCATACTTCGTACGCTTCCTTAGGTATTTTGACCATATATTGGAAAGTTGTTTTAGTGAATATTTTGTAATCATTTCTATAATTCAGTACGCAAAAAATGCGGATCAATGGTGTACTGTTCCTGGATTTTTATTGGCTTTGGTGACGCGATAGTCAGGTGCGAACTGGTTGACGTACATCCAACGCCTTACATCAACTAAGACGTGCTCTAGGAAACCCGAAGTTATACTCGTTCTTCACAAGGGGCTTGTGTGCACCCGCACCTCAAATAATGCGTCCAGGTTTGGAGCCGCTTTCTGATCCAGGACTTGAAATCGCGAGAATCAGTGCAGTGCTGCTTCAGCAAATGGGTTACAAGCTTAAAACGTCCATCTTACGAGAGGCGTCTCGAAGACTTAGACCTTATCCCATTGAGCTGACGTAAGCGACGCGAAGGCTTGATCGAAGCGAACAAAATCCTGATAGGGATTGTGGATGTACCAGATTGAACGCCGCTCAAGTTCAGTGAAACAATGAGCCTGAGGGGGCACACTCTAAAACTGAATGAAGATAGAGTGAGGACTCGGCTGAGAGCGTCCTCGTTCGCAACGAGAGTTGTGAATTATTAGAATAGTCTGCCGGATGAAGTCATTGCTGCCAACTCGACAGCAGACTTCAAACGCAGACTAACCATGGTATGGACCAGGGTGTTCGAGGGAGCGAGGACTGAGTGGAACAATTTGGATACAGCTGAATCGGGACCACTATCCATTTATTGCTAAACCTTTACCATTCACGTCTTCCTTTCCTGTTTGTTCACTCTCCTCCCAACCTCTATAGGAGCTCCATGCTTATCCTTTAGTTATCCTCTACCTATGGTAGACACCTCTACCTCTTTACATCAATCTCTTAGTCCCAATGGATGGTCTGGTCGTCCCATCAGTCTGCAAGCTGCAACTGACCTTGACCTTGACGCCGCGTGGTTAACATTTTGTGGGTAAATTTCTGTGAATTTCCAGGAATCACCTAATTTCGTATAGGACTTTTCAGTGTATTTGTACATCCTAAGTGTCGCGTTAACTTTGTAGTGGTACTTTATAATTGTATCGTTGCTCATTGCTACTATTTTACTCCCCTTCAAACGTGTTTAATATTATTAATAAGTTTGGTAATTTTCACGAAGCCCATGAAGCATGCTGGTGTGATCAAATGTACAACAATGTAAAAATGACAGTGGAGACAAAAAATAATAAGTGTAGGAATGTAATCTCCAAACGGGTACGAACGATATCGTAAATGTGCAATACGGAGAAAAACAAAACACAGAGCGGACAAGTTCATATGATGGAGTACTGGGGGTGATCTGTTATGCAGAGCAAATCAACGTTAAACGGTGTCTTATGAAAAGCAATTGGCGAGACGAAACTGGAAGTTGGAATACCTATATTTCAACTTCCATTTGGAACGGATCCGTTCAAGGGAAAATGATCGGAAACGATTTCGAAGAGCAGGTGTATAGTGAGGGTTAAGCATTTATAATTTCGGAAGAAGCGCCCCAAGCGAGCTGGAAAAGAGAGGAGTGATTCAGGGAGAGACGCCAAATGGCTTTTAAATAAAGGGTTTCAAATTTTGATACAATAGCAAATGCTTCTGTGAACACGGAACAATGGGCTTCGGGGCTCACCGTTAAGGGATTGTTTGGTGTGCAGTATTTATTTTATTTAGGCTTAGGTTGCTTTGATGTGGTATTGAATGCACGCTAGACTCCCAACCATAAAACATGTTGCAGTTGAGCCAGGAGGTTTGATCCTCAACCTGGTGCAAAATGCGGATGCATGTAGTCAGAACGGTGGAGCCAGCCGTGCCCATCAAGCCTTGCCGGAGCCAAATTGTTCATGGTATGTGCAGACCCCAAGCCCTCGGTGGGCCTAAACCAACCGAGTCTAAAACGAAATGGCGAAACTCAGCAGTCTTGGGTAGAACCCAACTGAAAAGGGATCAAAATGGAACACGGCATGTCAAGAAAGAACATGCGGAAGGCGTAAAGGCCCGAAAAAATATTGATATAACAGAAAAAGGCGCACCGAAGACAGTTCGGAACGAGTTGAGATGAAAGGTGTACACTGCTGCCTGGTCAGCATGTGCCACTGAAATGAGATGATTCAGAAGGATGGACATGGACGGTCGGATCTAGAACATTCAACATTTTGGGTGAAAAACTTTGAGTTGGTAGCAAATGCTTCTGTGAACACGGAACAATTGGCTTCGGGGCTCACCGTTAACGGATTGTTTGGTTTGTTCTGTTTATGTTATTTAGGCGTCGGTAAAGTGTCACAGTGTAGGACTGTGGTAGACAGAAGAGGCCTTCCACCCACGTCTCTTACTGGTAACGTTGGGCAGCATGCATGCTTAGGATTTGCTACTGTTCGGGGCTGTAGTCGTTCAAACCTTCACTAGTGGGGCTAAAGCAATTATCCTGGACAATGGTGCGCTGATTTGTCGGCCCCTTTTTCTGACTGTTACAAAACAAACGAGAATTGCAGTTTGCAAACCTGAAGTTAAGTTACAAAGAATTGGAGAGCTCCCTAAAGCCAAGGTGACAGCCGGCAAACAGGAGCCTAGGAGTAGCGTCTTGAGTGTAACAAAGCCTGTAAACAAACCGCAAGCATCACCCTTGAGTAAATTAACGCCAAAGTCAACTCCGCTCCCGGAGATCAGACATAGTCAGTATCACTGAGGCATGACTGAAAAGTGATCAACCCGTTGCCAATTTAAACGGGAAAACAGACTATACGCAGGACAGGACTGATGGTAGACAGGGGACGGAGTACTTCTGCTCCTCAAGGCTACCCTAAACCAAAGGGAAATGCAGCTGGAGTTATCTACTTCGAAAATCCAAACCACAGGATGCTGTATTCAACTGAGGCGGTAGCAAGTGGGCGTAGCGTGCACATAAGGAACCCCTAATATGACGGCAGAGGAAGATACGGAACGGCTTCTGATCCTATGACAAACGGTGGTGAAATACCAACGCTTTGTCATCACTGGAGATTTCAATTTTCCGGAGGTAGTATGGTCAAAGGGGTATGCATCTAAATGATCCCCAAGGACTGCATTTTAGACCTAGTTGTTACAAGGTTCTGCTCGGACATAACTAGTCTAAATATGGAGAAAGCGTTGGGTAAAAATGACCACGCAGTTATTTGCTTTCGAATAATGGCTAGCTATTGTTGGCACCGACATACTCTTATGTGTCTCTATGGTCACGTAAACGTCACAAAGTTAAAACAAGCTGCAAATACCATCAGCTTGTACCCGACATCCCCGGAGTGTAACGTGGAAGATAGATGAAACGCAGTTAAAGGAGGATTAACTAGCCTCACAGAAAGGTTCGCGCCACTGAGGGAAGGACGAACCAGACGTAGATCAATATCGTGGAAACCCGGGATAGAGAGGGCACTGAAAATTTGCTGACCATACTGGGATCGCTTTAAGTTTTATGGCACTCAACAAGCGTGGAGTGACTACAAGCGGGCATGCAACAGATGTCATGAGCTCCAAAGGCGTGCCAAATATGACATCAAGTTTAATTTAGCGCGAGGCATCAGAAAGAACCCGAAAAGCTTCTATGCTTACGTGCAAGCCAATGCACGCACAAGCGAGAGGGTAGGAGCACTAGCTTTGCCCGATTAAAGAATAGCTGCGTGTAACCGCGATAAAGCCTTAGTTCTTCAAAAGCGTTTATAGGACTCCAGTAAATTTGGATAATCCGAGTGAAGCAAGATCAACCGATACGTCACAGTTTGTCGATATTGCCATCTATGAAACAGATGTCATCGAGAACTCCAGACGCTCAACAAACACAAGTCAGCGGGTCCGGATGAAATCCATTCAGCCTTAGTGCAGCCGCTGACCGGGGTGCTAGCGGGGACGCTGACTGTACATTTTAGTGAATCAGTGCAAACGGCTGCGCTACCTCAGAACTGGCGTACAGCTATCGAAGTAGCATTACGCAACGTTGGACAGAAACACAAAACAGAAAACTATGGACCCGTTAGCCCAACGTCAGTGCTGTGTAAAAGCCTGGAGCGATTGATCAGAAGGCAGATTTGCCTGCATCTGAGTAGCAATCGATTCCTGACACCGACACAGTATGGATTTGTGCAATCAAAGTTATGTCTTACGAATATAATGGTGTTTCCAGATGAACTTACACAACGTGTGGATGAGAAGAGAAAGGTTGAAGTCTGCTACTTAGCCTTCTGTAAAGCGTTTAACCTTGTCACCTATCGATTATTGGACTTCAAAGTTTGGAGCTTAGGCACAACAGGTAGAGTCAGGGACTGTATTGTAGCCTTTTGAATAATCGCACCTTCCGAGTCAATGTGGGTGACTACATTTCTAACCATGAGATGGTTACACGTGAGGTTCCCCAGGGTTCAGTGCTAGACCGCTTACTTTTGCTCATATTCATCAACAATCTGGTACAGGATCTTCAAAATCCGTCTTTCATGTTTGCTGATGATGTCAAAATGACAGGGTTAAACCTGCAAAGGGACCCAGAGGTAATCCATCGCTAGTCGGTCAAGTGGGACCTACCTTTGAATCTAAGCAAGCGTCGGCTCTCAGCAACGAGAACTGGGGTATACTCGTTTTATGGAGCTGCCACGCAACAGGTCTCGCCGATAAAGGATCTGGGGGTTCTTATGACCCAAGGTTTTACACCCTCAACTCAGTGCTCCAAGGCTACCAATCAGCCCAGGGGGGAGCTGTTCAGGTTGTGTGCCACAGTGACATACAGAAGGCCTGAGGTTTTCGTCTCACTGTATATATAGATTGTTTGCTCAAACATGGAGTATTGTGTGCGGGCATGGGCACCTTATTACAGGAGGGATGTAACAAGTTTAGAAATTGTACAACGCCTAGCTACTAGAATGGTGACTGGGAAAAAGGGGAAAAGCCATGAGCAGCGGTTGAGAGAACTTAATCTCATTTCGCTGGAGCGTAGTCGAGTGAAGGGAGATCAAATAGAGACTTTAAAAATTGTAAGAGGTATATCGGAACTCAAACTAGATGACTTGTTTACGATTTCTTGTGCTCAAAATACAAGAAGTCATGGCTATAAACTTCAACAAAACCACGCCAGGTTGGAAGTACGGGCCAACACTTTCGCATACAGGGCCATACATTTGTAGAACAGGTTACCCGCAGAAGGGGTCAACTGCGCCAATGTTAACGCCTTCCAGGTGGCTCTGGACGCATGTTGGTCAGAAACGTTCCCAGAAGTTAGTATTTAGAGTGAGAAAACCAAAAATAAATTCCACATCAGCTGAGATTTTGTGAAATTGAGTAAAATCGAGCTTACTTGTTGGAATTGTTCTCAAACTGACTGTCCTGTCACATGTAATCTGTGTATACAAACGCATGTGTAATTCAGCTCTCTGACTAATGAGGCGAGGAGATATCCATGCTTGTTTGCCTCCCTTTCAGCATGCCCCAAGGAGACAACTTTCTGGAAACGGGGCTAAATTGACAGGATCACAAATGCCAAATCAACTGTACGCAGTGTTGGAAGCTACTCCCATGCGCCGACAACACAACGAACTAGACGCTCGATTGGCAAGAGCCATAGTAATCCTGTGCAAACTGAACCGAACTGAACTGCCCTTTAGTCACTTGCTTATGTTCGTTGGCTACTAGTACAATCACTCCTCCGCCAATCCCCCCGTCACTTCGATCTGCACTGTAGACGCAGTATCTTGGCGGTGCCAGCGTTTCCACCTTTGTATCCTGGTGCAGCCATATTTCCGTCACAGCTATACAACCTAAGCCTCTGGACTCAACCCTCAGTTCCCCCATTTGTTCCCAATGCTGCAGGCTTTGGTGTACAACAGTTACAGTCCCTTGTTCGCCTTTGGCCTATCTGTCTCTTTAACCTGGCTGACCTTGCACTCGGATGCTACACCCGAGTTCTTTCTCCGGTTTTTGTTATATTTGCCCTCAACACTGAGGTTCATGTGGTTCTCCTAAGGACGGGGCTAACTGTTTCTGCCAGGCTGTGTTTGGCTACACTTGCGTATATCTCGCCAAGACTACCAGCCCTGGGTGGCATGAGTTTAGAGTCTATTCGATTGACACTGACCTTTGGTGATCTTACGGCTTTTGTCGACCTCAATTGTGTCTCGCTCCTGATATTCAGGCGTTCTCTCTGCCCTGTGGCAAGGAGATCCGGCTCTACCGAGATTCTGTCCGCTGTTGCCGTTTTCACTGCACCGGTAGTTGTCAGAAACTCGTCCCTATACATGTGGTTCCGGAACTCCACTAGAACCGGCCTGGCAGCCCCTTGGGTACCGCCTGGCTCACCGGCCCATCCACCCAACCGGAATACTATCTTCAAGAGAATATGCCATGGCATACCTGCCATTCTCAGGAGGTTAATAACGCTATACTTTAGGTCTCGTTCCCTCTGGCATGCGACGACACAGAACGATTCTGTGATGCCTTTTATGACGACATTCCTGTGTCTACCGAGGGAAATTTCACTGCTGGCCTCCGATCTTAGCATGTTCTTGGTTAACTGACTCAATTCCTGTTGTAGCCCCACCAGCTTCCCTTCCTGATTCATTACTCGAGCTACTGAGACTTCTATATCCTTCTGAAGTTTATTCAAAGCTTCATTACTATGCGGAATCTCTTTCTCAGCTGCAGTGTAATCCATGCGTCCTATCACTGTTGCAGTTCCCGCGGTCGACTTCAACGACTCAGAAGCTATCCGCTGGATCCCCTCCAATAATGCGGTCTTTCTACGCGTCGTAACATAGGCAGCACATACCCACTTCAGGACTTTGTGTTCAGTATAAAGCCCGTATGTCCTTTTAAGGTACTACACTTCTGGTGGTACCAACTGCTGCAGATATCGTAACAAATGCCGTCGAGCACCTCGTGATTGCAACCTTGGATCCCACATGTGAACTGTTTCGGTTTAGGAGTACAGGTGTTTACCCTTCCTCTTCTTTTGATGGTCTTAACATTCATTTGATTAAATACTATGAGGCGAGAATAGATACGTTACGAGAAAACTATGCCGCCTAGTAATCCTACAGTTATTGAATCTATAACACAATGATATCCTACGAAAGTAACACTAATATAACAATATTTATGCTAGAAGGACTAATTTGAACACACAAAGACAAACTTATCAATCACGACAGAATTTTCAACGACGCGTCTGGTTCAGCGCAATTTCTAAGCTTGGGCCCCAGTTCTAAAGAAGATCCGAGAGGTTCTGGAGGGAGTGAAGCGAAGGTTCACGCGCATGCTTCCGCACCTTTGGGGCGCGACATATGCCAAACGCCTTCAGGGTCTGAACCTGATCTTACTTGAACGGAGAAGAATGAGAGGTGATCTGATTGAAACTTCCGTACCTTGACGGGTCTCTCTCATGGAATCTGTCACCTACTTCAGCGGAACGACGTCCCCAACAGAAGGGGGCATACCACGAAGTTAGAAAATCCCCGGGCAATCAAACGCCGGAGAGCCACCTCTTTTCGCACTGAGTAGTGAATACATGAAACAAACCGCCTCAGGAGGTAGTGACGTCAGAAACCATTGCCGAGTTCAAGCTGAAGTTTGACGCATCCTGGGCATCACCGTTTCCCGATTATATCTTAACCCGGGCCTAAAGTCGTTAATAGCTCGTCCACCTCCGTCCCTCCTCGATATATTAAGCTCCTCTATCTCAAGACACTTCACTCTGATTTCTCCGACTCCCAGAACTCCTTTTTGTTCACTTTTTATCACACATTTTTTTGAAATTTCTCAAGATCCAGCATCACCACTTTTGCATCATGTTTCTACTCCACAACACTCTAGGCAGTTCGAAGCGGTGGGTTGCGAGATGTTGCCTAGATCTTGACAAAACCTCAGGTGTGTACTGTCACTCGTAGGAACCATCAGGAGTGCGTTTTTCGTTTACAGAACCGCACTCATTCACGTTTATGTGAACCAAAGAACACAATGGTTGCAGCGACTTGGTGATTCTAAGCTCATTGGTGCAAGAAACTTGACTGCTTCTGGTTCCACCGCAATTCTTGTGACCTGACTTCTCCTGTTCTGTACTGACGTTATCTGACCACACCTAGCTAGACTGTTTAACAGGTCATTAGAAAACGGTAAAATACCAGAGGAGTGGGTGATAGCGGAGCTGGTACCGATCTCTAAATGCGGCAGGCAGGACAATGTTGAGAGGCACCGACTAGTAAGCTTTTTCCCGTTGATGCCCAAATTTATAGAGAAATGCATAAGGAAAACACTGGCAATGGATTTTTTCATACAGCACCTCGTAAGACTCTGACAACGTTGACTTGTTGGTTGTATGTCATGTCTTCTGTCCTATCTGGATGATGTGATTGCAAGACTTGATAGGAGAGATGCAGTAGAAATTTGCTATTTGGCTTTCCTGAAAGGCTTTTACTCCGTCAATCACCGTTTTCTGCTCACCAAGCTCAGGGCTCTAAACGTGCCACCAACAGTGCGATGGCTAGAAGATTACCTTAAGCATTTTACGTCAGAGTGGAGGGTGAGTGCTCCCGTTCATCTAATGGCTGCAGCGGTGTAACTCAGGGTTCAGCCTTGGGGCCGTCACTATTCATCCTTTTCATAAATGATTTGACTGTTTCCCTGTTATCCATTTGCCGATGACGAAGTTAGTCGACAACCAATACAAGGAAACTGTAGAATCAGACCTAAATAATCTCCAGCAGTGGTCTGAAACCTGGGTCCTACTGCTAAATATAGGAAAGCGCAAGCAACTACAGACTGCGGGACCACCTGCACCCAGATCCATCGAACCATCAATCAGGGAAACCCCCAGACCATAGAAAGGGTTACGGAAATAAGGGACTTGAGCGTTAACATTCACAAGCCATTTACCTCATCTGCTGAATGTGTTACAGTAGCAGGCAAAGCATAGAGGGCTATTTTTAAACTACACAGTACAATAGACTCTAGAGCTTCCCAAGTTCTCATACCACTTTACAAGGCAAAAGTAAAGTCGCAACTTGAGTATACCATGCAAGCCTCAACTTTTGGAGAATGTCCAGCGAAGGTTCACCAAGACCATTGCGGGCTTGAGGGAAATTCCTTATGAAAAAAGGCTACGTATCTTGGGAATTTTGTTCCTTCATCATTGGCGCCGCAGGGGTGATCTAATCGAAGTCTTCAAACAAATGAAAAGGTTGTCTAATACCACCTCGTCACTCTTCACTCTGGAAGAAAGGTCTATAACGAGAGAGCATGATCTCAAATCGAAGAAGCTCAGGGCACTTAAAAGTGATAGAGCGAATATTTTCTCTATT
>UZAN01049032.1:6371-17165 GCA_900618425.1 Echinostoma caproni | reverse complement strand
CCGAAGCTCAGCTTACTTCGCATCTATTCCACAACGGTTTGAGGAGTTGCAGCAAGGCTCTTCTAGCTGCATCCACACGAGGTTAGGTTTCATTCTTAGCCTGACCGGTTAGTCTGCTTATAGAGCCACAATACTTGAAAACTTGGGTTGATTCGATAAGCTCCCTGTTAATCGAGAGGGGTTGTGTCATGGCAGAAGTTTCAGTCGAAAATGTCTTGGTTTTCGACGTATTGATCTCTCGCCCAAAGACCTGGGCAGGCTGATAAATGCNTGCGACTGACAACCGGTTGGAGGTAGAGTAGGTGTCTTTCGTCTTCCGAGATGGGATTCAAAAGACTCCGAAACCGCATGGCTGCGAACCGGCAGCAATGGCCATCTTGCTGTCACTTAAACCAGTATGCTTGAAGCAGTATGTATGCACAGTTGAACCGTGTACTCAGTGTTTCAGTTTTTACAACCATTAGCCCTGCACTTTCGTGCGCCGGTTTTGGTTGCTGTCTTCTGGTGCCACATTTGCATAAAAGAGCAGGATGAAGATTGGAATGTTAAAAGCAAATTCAAGCGGAAGATGGAGAATTCATATAGAATGTTGTTAGGGGAATAGTCAGTGAATGCACGAACGCCACTGTTCGTGACACCCAACCATATCGTTCAGTGTCCCTAACCATTGATCACCATCATCCCGTGGTCCCCAGCCAGGGAGCCTAACGGGGCCTATGTGACCTAGTCTCTTGATTAGGGTTTTCATAATCTCATGCGAGGTCTTAGTTTGACCACGCTTGGCAAACATCGCTCGCCGCGGCAACCTATCTGGTGACATACTTAACACATGCCACAGCCAGCGTAATCTATGGAGGTCGATCATTTGCTCCAGTGGGCGACCGCGGTTGCCTAAAACTCTGCTCCTAACCTCAGTCAGCATTGCTCGCCCGGCTACCCCACCAGATTCGTGCAATGCGACGTAGACAGCGGTGTTCGAACACCGACAATCTATTTTCATCTTGTTCCCGTAATGGCCAAATCTCAGGGCCATAAAGCAGAACTGGCCGAACTGCTTCAACATATACTCGACCCCTCACAGACAACCGGATGTCGCGACAGCGCCACAGATGTCTGAAGTTGGCAAATGCCAACCGAGCTTTTTGTATCCGCGCCGACACTTCATCTGTGATGCGTCCGCCAGGTGAGATATAGCTGCCCAGATAGCAAAATTTGTCTACTTCCTATACTACTTCCCCAATTAGGGTGAGACTGGGTGCCGCACCAATCCAGTTTTGTAGTAACATTTTACACTTTGAAGGTACAAAACGCATACCGAACATGACTACACTGGCATTCAAACTATATAGAGAAGCTTGAAACTTACCCGGATCTTCACTTAATAGCACACTGTCGTCTGCATATCTAGATCAGACAGTCTACCACCTAAAAGTAAGTCGATTCCACTATCCTCGCACGAGGATAGGGTTGTTTCCATAATCAGATCTATAACAAAGTTAAATGGAAAAGGGGAGAGACGGCAACCCTATCGAACACCACTTTCTGTGGGGAACTCGGCTGAAAACGTGCCGTAAGCTCGGACTCGGCTTCGGCTATGAGTATAGAGAGATCTTAATATTGAAATAAACTTCTCGAGCACACCTTTCAGAGATAGGCAGTGCCAGAGCGGTCGACTGAGTCAAAGGCCGCTTTCAAATCTGGGAAGACAGAGATGGTGGATCTACGAAAAGAATGTCGGTGTTCCAGAGTTTGGCGAAGAGTGAAGATGTGGTCTACAACCTCGACCAGGTCTAAAACCAGCCTGGTTCTCACGCGTGCACTCTTCACGTGCAGCAGACAATCGACGGAGTATGATACCAGCGGAAAGTTTCGAAGTAATGTTAACTAAACTAATTCCTCTGTGATTTTCACAAGAGGATCTGTCACCTTTCTTGTAAATCGGTATGATCACCTATTCACACCATTCAGTTGGAATCTCTTCCCTCTCCCACTCTGAGCCCAAGAGTTTCGTTAACTCCGAAACCAAGACTAAAACTCCATTCTTAAAAAAGGATGGAGAGAGCCCGTCTGGGCCGGAGGCCTTATGCCTTTCGAGATAGCTTATTTCCCGGGAAATCTCCATTTCAGATGGGGGACTGGCATCGACTGGCAAAATTCGCGCAGTCGCGGTGGAGGGTGATAGTTCAGATGTCGATTGGGCCCCGTTGAACTGAGCCTCTATATGTTCAGCCCATCGATCAAGACGGGGTTGCTGATCGTGAATCAGTGTGCCATCGGATTCCTTAATTACCCCACGCTTATTTTCCTAGGACCCGTATTCCTAATTAAACGGAAAAGATTGCGACTATTACCAAGAGCCGCAGCCTTCTTCATCTCTGTACACTTTCCTATCTACCTCTTCTCGTGGTCATTCCTCAGACTCTTGATGAGCTGGCGTTTGAGGGATTTGCGCTCTGTGTCATATGCGGGATCGGGAGGAAGGGTTCTGCGGGCATCCCGCAGAGAAGCCAAGGTCGATGAGATCCATCGTTGATGTTTTGAGTCTGCGTGAGGGTCTGACGTTGTTTTTATTGATATTTTCATAACTTCCTTGATTTGCTTCCAGTGTTCATTGAGCCCTTCGGCTGGTGGTCCAACTGCAAGGTGATCGGAGAGTTCCGCTTCGAAGGTTAATTTGCAACAATTGCTGACGTTTTATCGTAGGTATCCGTTTTCGGTGGCTTTTTTACGGTTGTTTGCCGGGCGTAAGGAGAATTTGGCTCGTAGCAAAGCGTGTTCCGTATGCACAGGTGTTGACCAGTAAGAGCGGCAGTCTTGAATCGATCCCCTCTAGCGGTACCTGATGGCGATGTGGTCGATTTGGGTTCAGCGCGGTGAATAGGTTGGCGGTTTCCATGTAAGGCGTTGTCGTTTCTTGTGCGATAAGTTTGTGCTTGGCAGGAACAGTCCGTGGTCTGCACATATTTGAAGTAGGCAGTCGCCGTTGCCCGTCCGGTTGGCTGGGATTGCATGAAGCCTTTCTGATTTGTCCAGGGATCCCACTTGAGCATTGAAGTCTCCGGTGACTACTACGACGTCCGTTGATCAAACACTTTGAAGTAATTGAGAAAGACCCCTGTGAAATTCATCCTTGATTTCAGGTGTACCGCAATCGGTCGGTGCATACACTGACACGATGAATAGGCATCGACGCTTCGTTTTGTAGCTGTTAACCCGCGCTGAACCGTTGAGGCATACGGTGCACAGTCGGCTATTCATTGGAATCCAGTCGAGAAGGGAGCGTTCAGCCTTAGCACTTAGCGCAATCCCGACACCGGCAACACCACGAACTTCGGACGCCAAATCGCCTGACACACGAAGGGTGAAGCGTGAGGTTGGATTAGGATTAGGAGTAGTATACGAGTACTTGTTGCGTTATCCAATCTACGGTGTAATTGAATAACACCGGCGATAGGGGGCAACCTTGCCTGATTCCAGAGTTCAGTTTAAACGCAGATGATTCTTCTCCATAGGTACGAACACGTGCCCCGATCCCTAAGTAGTACGAATTTCAAAACCTGACAAAATTCTCGGGCATCCTATCGAACGACAATATGCACCATAAGGATTCTCTGTCAACAGAGGTAAGAGTAGCCCGGAACTCGATGAAATTTGCTGTGGTAGATTGTTTGAACTTGTAGCAGTGTTCTAGAATCCTACAGAGAGTAAAGAGTTGTTCGACACAGTCTCTTTCACGGTGGGTATCTCTGACAACTGCGAAGTGGTTAAGCCGTATCGCTGCAAACAATTTGGTCGCAGGTTCAATGAGGCTGATACCCCCCTATAATTTTTGCATCTTGATCTGATACCCGTTTTTGGAACAGGTGCTATAACTGAAGTTGCCCAATCTTTTGGGAAAACTTCTCTTTCCTAAATGGAGTGGGAAACAGAGTGCAGCGCATCGATCAGAGTTGGCCGACAGGCTTTGAATAGCTCTGGTAGCATTCCATCTTCTCCAGGGATCTCCCTGCTTTTCAGCGAAGTGACTGCATTGGTGATTTCTGTCCTAGTAGGTGGGTCATATTTGAGTTCGTAGGGCTCTGGATTACTCGACACTTGTGGAGATCCAGTTTGGTTTGATGAGCGACTGAACAACCCGTCAAAGTTTTCGACCCACCTTTCCATTTTCTGTTCATTTCTCTGAGTAAATTGGCCCGTTGTGTTTCGCACCCATGGCTCCGATATCTGTCTCTTTCCTACTCCGATACGGATTGGACGAAGTAGCTTTCCAAAGTCTGCTGCGATGGTTGCAGCCTCTATGCTGCCTGCAATCACCTTCCAGTATTGTTCACGGTCCCCCTTGGCGGAGCGTCATCATCGTCATCGTACAGCGAAATACAGTGAAGCAAAGTTCAGTGATCGCTGCCAAACTCGCAGTGCACACAGCTAATGGTACTATGTAAGGTGGACAGGGGTTGAACCTATTTTGAGGGAGGGGAAGAAGGTAAGCCTCTATCATCAACACATAAGGTGCACAATCTAACAGTGCATATATGGTTTCTCAAACAATCTGGTCTGATAAGAAATGACAACAAGAACGCCACTGCTGCCGTAGAGAGGATAGAGAATTCACATGGACACCTTTGTTTGTGGACGGTTAGACAACGTTGAAGTAAGCTGGGGAGTACTTGGGAATGATTCAATTCCGATTAGTGAATTCCTTTGGTTAGGACACGTATTACGCATGCCAAGCTGTCATCTGCCACCCCTTGCTTCACTTGATTTCGTTGCTCTATGTTAGAAGAAATTACATCGTGGTCAACAGATGACGCGTACAAGAGGTATGCAAAGGTGTACAGAGCGATTACTTAGAGTGGGTGTTTTTAGATTGCACACGTCCTTCTGTTCATATTTGAACCTATTCTGTTGAACCGAAGCTTCGATATATTTGTGCTTACAGTTGATTTCAACGCTCGTCTTGGGAGAACTGAAAACATCAAAAGCTTGTCTAGGTGGTCATTGTGCTCTGCCCTGTCAGCGAATAAATAACGGCGTTTGACTTCTTCAGTTCTTTTCTTTTATCCAGTGCGAACTCCCAACTTAGCTCTCAACAGCGCTCCAATTGGGCTGAAAAGCCAGCTTAAGTCCACCACAAAGCAATGAGCTACCATTGGGGTGAAAATCCCCTTCGTCGGTGCGGATTACGGTGATGCATGCCGTGCCCCAAGGCCTCAGGCACCTATTTGGAAAACCCCGCTTCTTAATGTCTAATTGTTCCTCTCACTAGCGAATGATTCTAGATGCTTCTTGTTTACGCCACTCGTAGGATATCGCTCAGTGTTTAGCCATTAAGGTCAATCAATTAATATCCATAGCTTTGGTAAAATCAAAATCTCCGGTTCACTTGGCTGCACTCAATGTTTGCACACTGTATCAGCTCGGCCAACAAGCTGCCTTAGCTAGACCCCTTGAAAATTTCAATGTAAACGCATGTCGTGTCTCCGGAACACGCATGCATGATCGTACTTCAATCATCGCCCTGCGATCTCCTGACGCGACCTCATCCTCACGTTTCACTCTTTGTGTGACGGGATTCGGTATCCGAAGCTTGCGGTGTTGCTGGTGCTGGGATTGCGCCAAGGCCGAGCGCTTGCTTCTTGACTGGATTTTAGTCATTAGATGACTGTACACTGTGCGTTTTAACGGTTCAGTTCCGGTTAACAGATACAGAATGAAGTGTCGGTGCTTATCCGTCGTGTCCGTGTATGCACTGACCGATTGCAGTACGCCTCAAATCAGGAATGAATCGGACAAGAATCTTCAACTGCTCCGAAGTGTTCAGTCAATGGACATCGTCCTCCTCCTCATCATCACCATCATTGTACAGCTTAATACAGTGAAGCGAACTTCACTGATCGCTGTCAAACTCATATATTGCATACAAGGTAAGTGATAGTGTGTAAGGAGGACAGGGCTTGAACCTATTTTTAGGGGCGAGAAAAGAAAGCGAACCTCCATGGTCAACACAGAGTACACAGTCCAACTATGCATACATACTATTCCAAGTGTTCTGGTCTAATAAGAGGTGACAGCATGATCGCCGTTGCTGTCGGTTCGCAGCCGTGACTTTCAGTGTCTCCAACCACGCGGTTTCGGAGTCTTTTGGACCCCAGCCCGGAAGACGAGAGACACCTACTCTACCTAATCGCTCCGTGCATTTCTTTATGCCTCGTCTCCACATCATCTGCTGGCCTCCACGTGGCTTTCTCCAGCCTGTAAAAGCCACTGCAAACAAGGCGCGCTGCAATAGGCGACTGTCGGACATACGCGAAACGTGTCCTAACCAATGGAGCCTATTGAGCTGGATTCGATGCGATAGCGAGTTCTTGTTTGAGGTATTCCCATACACCCGGTAACTTACTTCTAAGTTACTACCCCGCTCACTCCATCCAACCTGGGCCAGACTACGTAAGCATCGATTGTCGAGCACTGCTAAACGGCGGGTGTCTTCTACTCTCAAATTCAAGGTCTCACAACCGTAAAGTAGAACTAATCGTATGGTGGCGCAGTGTACGTGAATTTTCAACTTTAGTGAAAAGTCACGTCGCCGCCACAGGTGTTCAAGTCCTGCGTACGTTGTTCGAGCCTTGGAAATGCGGGCGGTTATCTCTTTTGATGCACTGCCGTTGTTGGTCACGCAGCTTGGCGGTGGTGGCCAAGTGGTTAGGTCATAAACTTGTGACCTGTGAGTCCCGGGTTCAAACCGCTCCACCGACGCCCTTCTTCCCAGGCAGCCTTTGTATGGCCGCGGCCCCTCTTCCTGAATGTTGACTGTACATTTGTATATTCAATAAAAAAGGAAGCAAAAGACACAGAGACACACAAGTAGGAGAAGCGGTCAACTTCAGCTAATTCCTAACCGTCTAGTTTCAAAACAGAATTCAGTGACACTCAGTCTTGTAGCATCACTTTGCACTTTGAAGGTGCAAAGCACATGCCGAACGGAGCGACAGAACTTGCTAATATGTCAAGTGCTCTTTGTACATCTTCGATACATTCTAATAAGCAGACGATGTCGTTAGCGTACTCTAAATCGCACAGCTTTTCTCCAGTTACCCATTCAATACCTACATTTTGGAGACCACTTAGTGTGTTCTCCAGTGTTTGGTCTATGACGGAATTGAACAGGAATGGCGGAAAAAGGCATTCTTGACGAACACCGCTCTTAGCTACGAACGACCTAATCCGCTCGCCGTAGACCCTTACGCTACCAGAGGTATGTGAGTAGAGTGAACTCAGTATGTTCACGTACTTCTGCGGCATTCCTTTGCGAAGGAGTGAACCCATAAGGGATTCACGATCAACTGAGTTGAAGGCTTCTTTTAGGTCGAGAAACACGACACGGTGCGTGTGGCGTAGCTCGAGGACTTGACGCAGGGTGAAGATTTGGTCGGTACAACCGCGACCTGGTCGGAATCCTGCTTGCTGTTCGCGGATGTTTGTCTCCATAAACGGCGTCAGAGGTCGAAGTGTAATGGAGCCTAGTAACTACGTGGCGATTGGGATCAAACTTATTCCACGGCGTCGTTGCGAGATCCCTTCTTAAAAATGGGAACGATCAGTGATTCGATCCACGATGACGGAATGCGCTGGTGTGACCAGGTGTCACGCATTAGATCAGTAATGGAGTCTACAAGGTCATCACCCCCCATCTTGAAAAGAGTGGGACATCGTAATAGTCGCTGGAAGCTTCATTGCTCAAGTAGAATCCCTGGACTAATCAGAAAGATGCCTACGTGGCCTGCACGCAATCCTAGCCCATCAGACGGACAACAGAGACCTCCTACATCAACCTTGCTCCAACCACAGGTTGTTTCTATCGAGCGCCAACTTCTTCCACAAGAAACAACACCTCATCATATAAAACCCCCACACCCCTTCACAGCGATGGACTCAAATCAACCACATCATCGTCAGCTACCACTTGTAAGGCTCCATAGAAGACTGCCGCTCCCTCTCATCCGCGAACGCGGACCATGATTTGTTACGTACCGGATTCTCTCCATGTCTGATAAATAACTTCAGCCATTTCATCGGCAACGTCAGCACTGGTTGCAAATCAGTCGTCGAAGCGGAACTCTCTCATCATCTTAGTTCAACCACCAGCCGAAGAACGCAATGAACACTGGGCGTTAATCAAGGAAGCCATCCACATCGATCGAAACGACGGTAGATTCTGGCGCACGGGCGAAGCACGCGATGGATATCCTCGACCTCAGCTGCCTTGCTGGACGCCCACAGAACCTTTCTTTCTAATGTCACATATGACAGCGCGCAAATCCCTTAAACGCCAGCTCATCAAACATCTGAAGAATGATCGCAAGAAGTGGTGGGTAGCAAAACGTAGATAGTTGGAAAAAGCTGACTATTAGTAACAGTTTAAATCTTTTTCGTTTAATTAGGAGTATGATCTCAATGAAAGCAGACTGTGCTAATTGAGTAGTCTGACGACACGCTAATTGGTATTCAACAACACCGTCTGGAGCGATGGGCTGGACAGTTCGAGGTTTTTTTTTAACCGGGCCCCATCAATATAAGACTTGTCAATCTTGACTGAGTAAATACTGCCATTTGATATCAGCCATTCATCTAAACCGGGTATCTCGAGAGAAATAAGTTATCGCAAAAGTTGTAAGGCTTCTGGTCCAGATGCGCTGATCCCATCGGTTTCTAAGGATGAAGGTCCAGCCCTAGTCTTGGAGCTAACGAAACTCCTGGGTTCAGTAGTGAAGAGGAAATAGGTTCCAAATGAATGGTTTGAGTCACTCGTTTTACCAATTTTCAAGGAAAGTGACAGGTCCTCTTGTGAAAACTACAGGGGAATTAGTTTGATCAAGATTGTCTTCAAACTTCTCGCTAGTATCATACTCCGTCCACTGTCTGCCGCACGTGAACAGTGCACGTGTGAACATAAGGCTGGTTTAAGTTCTGATCGAGGCTTCATCGACCACATATTCACTCTTCGTCAAGTTCTAGAACACAGACATCCTTTTTGTAGACTTGCCATTTCTATCTTTCTCTATTTCGAAAGCGGCCCTCGGTTCAGTCGAACGCTCTATACTCTGGCGCTGCCTTTATCTGAAAGATGCGCGTGAGAAGTTTATTTCAATAACAAGACCCCTTTATATCCGTAAGCAAAGCCAAGTTCGAGCTTAGGGCACTTTTTCGCCTGATTTCACCACAGAAAGCAGTTTTTCAGGGCTAAACCCTCTCTCTCTCCTCTTCTTTGGTATAGATTTGATTCTAGACTCAGCAATGTCCTTATCCGCGGATAGTGGCATCGACTTGCTTCTCTGTTCTGGACTATGCAGACAACATTGTACAGCTAGATGAAGATCCGTCTAAGCTTTTCTGTACGGTCTGAGCGCTAGTTTAGCGTTTTGTACCTGCAAAGTGTAAAGTGTTTCTGCAGGACTGGGTTGGCCCATCACCTAACCTCACTGTTACTTGGGAAGTAGTAGAGGAAGTAGAAAAATCTTGCTATCTGGGCAGCTACATCTCAGCTGACGTATGCATCACGGATGAAGTGTCGGCACGCATACAAAAGGCTCATTTGGCAGTCACGTTAGGCTTTCGGGCTGAGGAAATCACGATCAGTGTTACCGACCATTAGAGACACTGAATGAGATGGCTGAGTGTTGTAGTGGGGCTCGTGCATCTATTCAATGTTCTTTCAATCTTAATCTTCATGAATTCTCTATTTTCACCCTGACCAGAATTTGAATATTCCCATCTTCCCTATCCTCCTTCATCCTAATGGGCAGTCATGAGACAGTAACCAAAACCGGCCCACGAAAATGCATGGCAATGGTAGTAAAAGCCTAAACTGAAATCTGTTGGCGTGACTCAGTACAACACTGCAGGTTTTATTGAACCACCTGCGTTGAGTCTGATCACGTATTAGTTCCGAAGCACTTTGCGCTTTGACGTACTGATCGCTGATGAAACCAATATACTCGATTAGCATATCACCGCCTATCTGTCCCGCTATGAATCAGAGCTAGGGCGTGAGCTAAGCACGCTCCGCTGTGGTAATATAGATGAACAATGCACTCCATAGCGAACCCTGCTTGTGGATCTGTGCTTTAAGCATTGGTTCTCTCATGAATCAGTAGTCGTGATGGAAAAGAAACGAAAACTCCCGACCAGTCAGGATCAAAACAGAAGTGAGTGGTGACTGCGACATTTACTCACGAAGAGCCTCAAGAAGGACTGTGAAAATTAGTGAGCAAAGATAGTTAGTGAACTGGAAGCTGTAACTGAAACAGGGAATGGTCAAAAACTGTTCCCGCATCGGATATCGGCGAACCCTATTTAGTGAAACAGCCTACGATACGAGTGGATACGGTATTCACAATCGGGAACAACGGCCTGACCGATGGGCTGAATAGTTAAGTAGACAGTTCAGTTAGCCTGACGCTAACCCGATTATCTCATCTGTTGGAGCTGAAGCTCCCTGACCAGTGTCATATGATCCTTCCAGTACATTTCGATGTCCAATGATGTCGGTGGCTACTGCCACAACGGGGAAGATTTGTGTGTGGTTCATACGCCCCTGGGTGAATTCCCAGTGGTTCACCGACTCGGATGTGGGCTTTTTGTTTTTTCAGTCGGGTAAGAAAACACTTTCATGAGTTAATAATGGTGAGTAGGGCTTTCTCAGCGGATGCTATTTGAGACGCTTGGTCGAATAGAAGCGTGTTGCAAGATTCTAGGGAAGGTAGTCACAACCCAAGAAAGTCACTGACACTCTCG
>UZAN01049031.1:2852-22930 GCA_900618425.1 Echinostoma caproni | reverse complement strand
AGGACAGTCGACGAGTTCAAAAGGGAGCTAGATTGGGTCTGGACGAGCCTGTATCCAGAGATCATGTAGGGTACCTGCTATTGACAGTAGGTGTCTATACTGCCCTTTTTCAAATAACCTCCCTTTGCAGGTACGGACGCGCCAAGGGAGACAGTTCGAAACAAAGAAATCGGCTGTGGTCAAACGGTCGACAAGAAGTCGAAATTCCGGAAGACATGTTTCCGACTGGAGCAAGAATCTGGACGCTCGATGGGCGAAAGCCTTTACCGTCCTGTGCAGCCTGACCTGACCTGAATGGCCTTGAGTTCCTGTTAGCGCAACATTTTGTATATAGCAATGGATTATTACGCACAAATCAAAACTGGATATGTTCATAGTTTAACTGCAATCTGTTTTGATGCATCACGAAAAGAAGTGATCACGGGAACAGAAGGTATTTGGCATTATATTAATTAATTTTTCAGATGGAATTATTACTTTTTGGGACGTGAAAGCAGCCCAGAAAGTCAAAGAAGATAATGTTCACAGTTCTTGGATCACCATGATCTTCTACTGGTATATTTCAATAGAGCATATTAATAAAGTCCTAGGGAGAAAATGCGAACAGTGCTTTCCTCCAGCCAAAACGGTCTCATAGTTTTCTGGCAAGGTTTGATGCCATTGGAGATTATAAATGTGAGTCTAAAGCTTTAGACTCCATGGACCGGTCCATGGATTCCAAATAATCTGAATCATAACACTCATTTTAATTCGAGTTTGAGAGTTGACTTAGGAAACCGCTGTCACGAATTGCAATTAGTGACAAGGGGTCACTGTAAGAAAATATCGAGCAAGGATAGTAGCAAGGTCACACTTCTTTGGTAATCCGGTAGTAAACCTATGAAACCGACTGCCAGAAGCGCTAATAGAACTACCTTCAGTTAAAACCTTCAAATTAGCCCTAGATCGAAGGTGGGACGGAGTAGGTTCTGAGTTTTGCAGTGATTTAGCTCTCCCAGCAAGGCACCTGTTGAACGCTCACGTACCTTAACGTCTGTCGCCGAGCAGGTGAGATGAGTTGTCCTTTCCTCTCTTTTTTACCAGGAGAACGGACGGATTACTTGATACAGTGGTGGGTGCCGGACTTGTGTATACCACCGAAAGAACTCTGGACGCTCTATTGGCCGTTTCCATTCCCTGTCCTGTGCAAACTTAAGTGAACTGAACTGAATATCCTTTCAAGTCGAAGCACTAGGGGACCTTAGAGCAAAACACTGGATAGTTTGGCATCTGGTTGTCAAGTTATGGATCCCTGAACTGCACTGAACTGAATAATCCCTACATTAGTCCCCCAGCGTCCCTAATCCCTGGGAAAAATAATGTACAGGACACAGTCCTTTTTTGAGAGACAATTTTGTGTAACATTTTTAATCAACTCGAGAAAACCCAGTTTCATTTGGGAAATCTGGGCCAGGTCAGGTTGCACAGGACGGTTAGGCCTTTCACCAATCGAGTATCTCGATTCTTGCCCCAACCGGAACCAAGATTATTCCGGAGCTTTGAATTCTTGTCAACTGTTTGACCAAAATCAATTTCTTTGTCCAGAACACTCGTCCTTTTCGAGTCCTATCTAAAAAGGAAGGTTATTTGGAAGAAGGAAGCGTAGGGAACCTATTGTCTACATTAGATAACCTAAAAGGTATCTGGATAGAGACTGATCCAGACCCCATCTAGTTGCTTTTCGATTTCATCGACTGTCCTACAGCTCAACGGTGAAGATGGTAGTTGGTTCCACTCATCTGTCACTCTAATCATAAAGAAGTTATATTTAAGTTTGATTCAGTTCCTGGGTTTCATTGGTTTCAAATGATGCCCCTTTTTTGACTCAAGAGAATCTCGGGTAAACAAGCTATCGATCTCTAGCCCTGTAACCCCCTCATTATTTTGAAGGTATGAACAAGGTCGCTTCTCAGGCGTCTTCTCTCCATGGAGAAAAGCCCTTGGGTTTCCAACCTCTCATTATATAATTTATCTCCCATTCCAGCGATCATCCTAATGGCTAACCCTTGCACCCTTACAATGCAGTAGATATCTTTCATCAAGTAAAGCGCCCAAGCTTGCACGCAGTATTCTAATTGACATCTAAATATAGATTTATATAGAGACGTGAAAACCTCTACCTTCCTCAAAGATAGAGCCACCTTAAGATAGAATAGTTGCAACCTCGCTTTTTGTGCCGCGGCCAGGCATTGATCACTGGTTTTGAAGTCCCCCGAACCGGAATCCCCAGATCCTACATTAGGTTCACTCGAGTCAGGTCCGTGGTCATAGACTCTCGTAATGGAGAAAATAAAAATTGAAAGGAAAATCTCGGAAGCAATGTACATCTGTTTTGACATTGTCGGGTATCATTAGCGATGCACGCTCATCGACCCAACTTGAGATCGAACCCGGGAGCCCATAGGCCACTTATTTAGCCACTGGGCAGCTGATATGACCGCTTTCCATTTTTGTTTCACACAATATAACACAAATCATCTTTACGAGTTTTTGTGTGAGCATCGCGTCTGGCTTATCTCGGCACTAGCTTTCGGGGTGATGACTGGTTGATTATTTAATTATTAAAAACTCCTTTCCATTAGAAATTCCTAATAGATCAGGGGAAAATGATAACCAGGTAGCACGTCCTTTACAGCGGTGAGTCTCGTGCGTGGTCCGTTGGAGTTTCAGTTTGGATGCAGACGAACTTCAATGGAAATCCATTGGGACTCGAACAGGACCTGAATGGGACGTCTTGGTGGATTGAGCGTTTAGTCACCCAACATTAGTTATGGAAATAAATTAGTGACTCTCGGTTACTCTCGAGAAACGTACTATCTGAATATTTTAACTACGAAGAAACCGGTTTCTGACCGGCAACAACCTATATGTTAAATAGTAATTTAAATAATACTGTTTCAAGGTTGCAAAAATTAAGAAATACCTCAGATCCTCCAGACTATGGGGATTATCCCGCTTGCTGTTCATCACTCAAAAGTGTGTAATAATAAAACAAAAACAATAATAATAAACAAAAATCTGTCTAGTCTGAGTTTAAAATCGGTCAATACTATGGCGGATACTGCCCTTTGGGCAGAACAGCTTCAGTCTAAAACGTCTGTCACAGAAAAACTATCCTTTTGTTACTACAGGCCTTGTGTGACCGTGTGTTAATCTCCTTACCTTGCCTCGCCAAACAAGCGCACGACTTTCTCCTTCTTGGTTTTGAAAATGAACCCAAGCGGCCTCAATCCTTCATGTGCAGTCAGTTCAGTTCACTTTTCACAACCATTAACCATGCATGTTCATGCATCAGTTATGATTGCTATTTCATTGCTGCCAATTTGGATACATCAGTAAAAGGAAGATAAGAATATTTAATTCAGCGTCAGGGTAAAAACAGAAAACTTATAAAGTATAAGAGTTCAAAAATATCCAGACAATCCTCGAGCGTGAATTGAATAAATAAGAAAGTGTAGAGACTGTAGTACTGGGTCATGTATTACACCGCATATCTCTACTTGCTTTCTTTACACGTAAATAGAATCAATTTTTCTATTTAGACACTTTTGTCTAACTCAATATTCTGCCTTTCATCACCATGACTGATATTCTTCCACGAGATATCCTTGGTTTAGAGAGCCAAATGTTTCTGGACATACGCATAGCAGAACTCACGTATCTCATTACATTTAAACCTGTTGGTACTATTATCCAAAAAGAATGATGTTTTCTTCAAAAATGGTCTTGCAATGAGTGCACGCGTCCGATCTTTCAGTGGACTGTATTACGGTAAACGACTTCAGGTTACATCTTTGATGATATCTCCAAAAACTTCAAGTACTAGTGACAGCAAGCCTCGAACCTGTAGTAATGTATATACTTCCTCCCATATTCTCCTATATTCATGAAAATACCTCTTTTTCATATTCTGCAGTTGGACTTTAGTAATTATTGCTTTATTGGCTAAAGGCGTTAAGAATTTGGAGAAAATATTTCCTACGGTATTTGAGGAGGCTCAGTTTACACATGGTCCTGTAAACTTCTCTGTAGACAGACAGGTTAATATGAATTGTAACTCTACGGTTGTTGCCACGTGAGCCCTCATTATTGACAACTTTCTTCCAGATAGTTGTGATCCAATTCTCCACCATTTTTATATTTTCTGTCACATTTCATCCCATGGAAGGCTTTAAGTGTGGCCAAAGAATCGATGCTCCTAAGGCGTCTTTCCAATGTGTGGCGGCTTTATGCAACAACTCAATACCTCAAAGCAAAATAATGCAGTGTTGCTAACTCCTGGTGGATAATTGACTTATATTCCTTATATTTATCCCAGGCTGACGGCGATGAGATTTAGCCACACAAATATTTCATCTGGACTGTATTATTTTAACCTTTTCTCTTCTTATAATGAGGCGCTTCCCTATAAAAATTCCATTGCTATGTTCTAAGTAAGTGATTAGTTGCCCTACTTATCTTCTATTCTACCTCTGGGACTTTAAAATCTCCCTCTGTGAACAGAGAATTTGCTGTAGACTCTGTATCAATTGGTAAACACCATTAACAACCGATCTTTTCCCAATTTGATAAGTCTTGATGCAATCTATTTATAGCCTAATGCCAATTCATCTCCAGATGTTCATTGGTGGTTCAACACTACACTGATCATTGTTACTCCTCCATTCCTATTCTGTCGATCATGTGTCAATTTTATGTCACTGGTCTCGTTCTGTAAATGCTGATCACCGGTTTTGAGCTTCTTACTTGGATGGCATAATGATAATTTTTTTTCTCTTTCGTTAAATGTGTCCGTTCGTATACAAAACGGAAACCGGATGTCTAAGTAAAATCTGCAGTCACAAACGCCTGTATGAGATCTTGAAGAAATTTTATAGCAAACTTCTTGCAAGTAATAAGGTCACACTATCTAAATCAACCCTTTGAGCCGAAAAACAGGTATATGACTCATTGTTATTAAGCAATCATTCAAAAAGATTGAGGAGGAAATAAGAAGTTATAATAGATGGGAAGAGAAATGAGGAAAATTACTGGTCATCTAACATGATTTCGTCAAATTTCGCTAATTTTCATGGAAGGATACCATATTTTTCTAACGCACTTCCAACAGAGGGATTTTAATGTGCAACACAATGATGATCATATATATATATTACAGTAGTGATTAGATCAAAACAATTTAACCGAATTTTGGGCAGTTTTGTTACTTAGAAATTTGGTGGGCGATAGAGTGATCGTAGAGTTGATATATTTGAAAGGACCAAGCAGAGGATCATGGTGTGCATGTGACCAAGTTTATCTTAAGGTCTATCGAAAGCATTTTATTATTGTTACTGTCACGTTGACGCCCCGCTTGTTTGCAAACCGGTTGTGAAACAGTCATTTAGACAAAATGCGCTTAAGTTTGTGGGAAAACCGGAGAGCTACTACCAAACAATTGTTCTTCCTCCATCAATTCCAACGTAATACACATTTCAAAAATCATAAAGTATGACTCATTTGTCGACTCGGAAGGTGCCAGAATCATCGCACTTGTCTACTATAAAGGAATGCATCGCGCATTGATCAATCCTGCTCATCCGACAAAGATCCGTGTACGAAAATCATCACGGGCACTTCAGAAACGGAGCAAAAAGGTTACTGGAAATTGATTGGATCGAACAAATAAGCAGAGATATGGAGGAAACGTAAACCGCAAACAGTGTTAAAACCCAAATCGGACTAAACGATAAGCGTGATAACCTAAGCGCGACACATTCAGGATATTCCGAGGCAGTTAACAACTTCTCCTAACACCAAGTTACATCAAAAGAATCAGCAATTCCCATGAAAGGATGAGATTTAAACATTCCAATGCCAAACAAACCGACTTCATTGCATCAGTGGAGTTCGGACTAAGAAAATGTTTCTTACCCGAAGAAAAAAGCGAAGACGTTAGGGTCGAAGTATGCCAACAGTTCATCCAAATAAAACAGCTGCAGCTGAACTCTGATGCCAAAATGGGAGCAGGGAAATCGCTGAGAATAAACTGCAATTCTTCGGACAGAAAAATGACTGTACATTAATATATTCAATAAATAGAAAAAGGAAGTGAAAAAGACACAGACTCAGATAAAGGCAATATAATCGCACTGTTGAACAAATCCTAATGCACAGATCGGATGAAACAAGTCATCGAAGACAAATAAACGTATGAGCCAGTCAACGGGAATCCAGCAAAGCAACTCAGGGACCAACTAATCTAATCCTTTTACATTCTCAAGAAAAACAAGAAACTAACAGCTGAAGAATATAAACTTCTACCTAATACATCTATCCTTACCTGCGAGCCAAAATAATGCCAGACGTTCCACGGCATTCCTGAGACGCATTAAAGGACTGAAGATCAAACCAAAGGAAGTGATGGTCTCCTTCGATGTGACCTCACTGTTTACGAACATACCGAAACATATCGAAAGCATTCGCCGCTTATTGCAAAACAAACAAAAGTTGCGATCACGAAAGACATTATCTGTGAACGAACTAGTAAAACACGTAGAACTGTGCATGGAAACCTATTTCCAATTCAACCGCAAGGTGTACCATCAAATACAAGGAACTCCAATTAGTTCATCACTCCCAAGCCTGCTTGCGCATACGATTATGAGGCACCTCGAGACTACCTGAAACTCTACAACCTTGTCTGTGGATACAATATGTGGACGACACATTCGTCATACTCAGAACTTCCACGGTAGATCACTTTCACCAAATCATCAACGAACGGGTACCTGGGATCAACTTCCCACGAAAGGAAGGGAAAAATGGACAACTCTCCGTCGTCGATATCTTTCTCATGAGACAACCTAAAGGAACAATAGAGACTGCAGTCTACTGCAAACGAACAATGACATATCGCATCCTCAACTATAACAGCGACCATCTCTTTTTCCGCCTGAAAGTTGTGTGCAGACTATATTCCGCGGAGAGAACATACATTGCAGCACACCGGAGCTAAGGACAGGAGAAATAAATCGACTCCCTTAACTGTTCTTATCAAATGAATATCCCAGAAGTTTTATCGACGCGTGCATCATAAATAGAAAACAAACTGCACATGCAAAAGAGGGAATTCGGATAACGTTACCCCACAAACCCGGCACGTCAGAAGCCATCGAACGAAAACTTCTACCGTTGGGAATCATGATAGCCCATAAACCAGCAGCAACCGTGAGATCGTTTCTCTTCGAGCTGACTCAAGGTCACAAATCTGTCACCACCGAGCACGGAAAGGTCACGAAATCGCGTTCGATAACGCAAACGTGGTGGGGCGAGCTAAGAAGAAAGGGGAACGATTAATCCTCGAAGCTCTATACTCGGTCAGTTCGTTCAACCGACATATCGAGATGGACAAAGATTACGTCACACTCGCAAAACGCGCGACGATTGGTGGACCTACAGAGCCACAAACAGCAAACAGGAGCAGGGAAAGACTAATCCCATTAACGCATTCATTTCATTCACGTTTGACAACGAGTCCTAGTTTGGGTCACAACGTTACAATGAACATTTTACAACTCACTGTACGCTTCCATTTTCTCTTTCTATGTACCAGCTCAGTGCCAAAGTAATAATAATAGCAACGAAAACAACAACAACAACAACAGTTGAGTTAAATTTTCCAGGAAGAGCTTCATGTAGTGTACACATCTTAGGGGTGTTTAATGCTTGAGCGCTTAGTTATGACTGCTTTCCTATGCATTTCTGATCAGCTACTGAAATTGGAACAGGCTAAACACCAAATACGAAAAACACACAATGACTCTAGCATTGTTTTAGATTAGCTACCTATGGGGATATGTTCACCGTCTTTATTCGTCTACCTCGACCAAACAAATGCGGATTCAGACCCGACAGCAGTTCTCCACTCCCTGCAGTTTGTGGGAGTATTGGGAAGAAAATTCATTAAAGTGAAATCCCAATGCAAGGATATTGGATCAGTATATTTTTGGAGTAATGCGAAATATAAGGCACAAACAGTGCCTACTCCTGAACTACACTATGAACGTCTGTAATCGAGGCGTTTCTATGCTATTAAGCTTATAATCCTATCACACAAGATAATCTTTAAAACCAACTCGTCAGGGATCTTGGCAACTTCATTTCACATTACAGACTGACCATAAAGCGCGTATCATCCCAGTCTGCGTTGTGAGGCAAGCTTGCGGCAACTCAGTAACCTTCCGTTTGATTTAATGTTGTTGAGCTGGTTAGTCACCAATATATATGAAACGCCGCTAGAAGACCAGATTTTAAATGCGGATAACGATTTTTGCATCGTCTGTTTGTGGTTACATTCAACAGTTTAAAAAATATCGTAAAAATTAAAATGCCTTCAGGATAAAATATAGACCTATACATCTAGTGGTAACGATATAAAGGAAACCTAACAAAGATACACCTCATAATATTCTTTCTTGGTGGGTGTTTCGTCTATTAGTATTACAGCGAATTTGGTGACACTTCAGTGACCTGACATGAGGGCATGAAAACCTTAACCAGGAGACTATGTCACAAAGGCCCCGTTACGCTGCCTGGCTGGTGACCTCGGAACGATGGTCACCGATGGTTGGAGACACAGTGATATGGCTGGGTGTCGCAAACAATGGCGCTTGTGCGTCTACTCATTTTTTCACTTAAACCATTCTATATGAATTTTCTATCTTCTGCTTTAGTTGGCATTCAACATCTCAAGCTCATTCTGCTCTTTTATCCAACTGGGGCACCAAGAGACAGCAACCAAAACCGGCTCACGAAAGTGCACGGTTAATGGTTCTAAAAGCTGAACTGAACTGAACTTCAGTGACCTTCCATTTTTGTTATTTGTCTAATGTAGGGGAACAGAAGGATTTCGATTATTGATTTTATTGCCACTTTCACAGTGGCAGTTTCTTTCCAATTCGGACTCGTCAACAGTGCATTGTGTTTGTGTCCCTTCCGGCGAAGGGAACCTTGAACCTTCGGGTTGGGAGTAGAAACTGTTAACCCAGAAGCACAAGGCCGACTGTCCCAACATTGTGCAAATAGCTTAATCAGTTTAGATTGTCATGCTTTTGTTTAGCACATTGGTTTGTTTACAAATCATTACAGGTACCCAGTGCCTGTAGCCAATACGAATGGGATAAACTAAGTATAACGACATATCAGTAATTAGTGCGTTCAAAAAGAAATTGGTCACTGTTTCATTATGACAACGCTTCTGCATTCGCAATTAGAAAAATTAAGAAGCAAGTGACAATTGAGTTTTTCGACCGTATTTGCCTTCGGGCCATGAACTTGTAAACAAACCCGGTTGTTTGCATCTTTTAAAATATAGACCTATCAGCCGATCTACTCTGTTCTCATGCTGGACAAGAACAAACAACTCCTTTGTGGTACCGATAACAAACTGATTGTTTACGATGTGTATACACGTGAGTTTCCCCCTGGATATCACACTAAAATCGACAATTTTTCTACTTTTAAAAATTAGAAATAGCACTTCTAAATTGAAAACGAATGAACTCTATCAATAATCTGGTCATAATTTCCAAATTTTCAGATATGACAGCCGGGACATTTATCAATCGAGACGCATGCATGCCCATGAAAGGACACCGGGATATTGTACGGTGTATTGCACAAGGGGAGCATAGAGCATTTTCCGCAGGGTAAGTTAATTATTAGCAACCAGGCAAAACAGGGACAAAATAATAAACTGTGTATGATAATTTTGGATAACTGTATACTCAAACCTAGCAGTAAATAACTTGAAATTCCTGCAAGCTTTCGTGCAAGAGTTCTAGCTTATCGATGTTTGATTTGCACCCAGACAAAGTTTGTAATCCTCAATCTTCTTTCTGCAATATGAATTGTTATTCCTCCTTTTGTTTTGGACATCCCACACGAATAGTATTATTTATGAAGTCACAAAAATAGCAGATGTAACCCACAGTACCTTGGGTCTTATCATGCATTCTCAACCAGTTAACTTGGCCATTGGTCACAGATAAAGCATGCATGAAAATGAATTGAGAATTGTTTGGTCTTTTATGAAGCTCTTGTTGGTTCCGTAACTATCGTGCAAAACAGTTCTAACCGGATTGAACGGATCACACATTACTCCAAAAATTCAATCATTGTTATCCGTTTATCTAATAGTAGTTATGCTGAAAACATTAGAAAGCAGTTTCAAGAGAATACCAAGTAATTACCATATTGAAGTTTAACCGCAGGCCGAACCAAGAAAAAAGGTATTCTGTTCGAGATTCGTTCTGCGAACTGGGAAGTCATTTGCGATTTTATCGAATAATAACTCATTTTTATCCTTGCATTAGTATGGTGCTGTAGTTTATAAAATTGAGTATTAATAACAAACTGTACTTTTGGTTCATCCTTTTTACGAGAGATTTCGGATAGTTAATAATTGAGATTTTAAAGTTCACTTCCCTTGGGCGGTATTTATGCAACAGCAACCAGTTCATGTGATTCGCGGTTCACTTCAATAGAGGAAAACCATGATCATGAAGCATAGTGACCCATAAGTTCATTTCAGAGATTCATCTGAATGCCGCAAAAACCACAATGTCTCCCTAATCAATCAAACAGGAGATTGTTTTTGGAAAAGCAAAATTTATAACACAGATAAGTGTGGATATGAGCGGTGGGTCGGAGAGGCTTAAACACCAGTACAGTTGGTTTCTGCGCTCAGTGAGCGGTGTGTGCGGAGACGGATTTCTGGTGCTTCCAGTGTGGTTTTCATAAAATAGCGAACCGATCTGGATAGTCGGCCGCGAAACATGTACATAAATTGTTCGTCAAAATTTGTCAGTGCATCTGGTCCTCATTCGTCAATGTGAGTCAACGGTCAAATTAGGATTGTTTGTGTAATGCTGAAGTCACATAAAATAATCTGTATAAAATAGCTGGTTTTAGAACCAGACTTTTAACTTGTGAAATTGAATCACCATTGATTATCTCATTGTCTTTGTGTCACAATAACGTTTTTATTATGTGTACCACGTTGTATTCGTGTTTGCCTCCACTGCTCATCCAGACAGCTTCTGCACTGGGGACGGAACTGTCAATTATCTGGCTACATCTGACAGGAGATGCGGTTGGTTGGACCGATGACCTTTAAATGGAACGTTGTAAAAGCTGTTTTCTCCTTGCTAAAGGGCAAACAATTTTCCAGCATCCACCGACTGACCAACAAGTGAAGTTCAAAATAATAAATGTTCGATGATTTTCATCGTGCACGAGTACATTAAACAAGAACTGAAAAGCTGGGAAGTGGTGTAGAGTTTTTATCCCTTGATGGGTCTCATCAGCGAGGCGAGTCGATCGACTAACGGTTGAGCCCGGAACCTCGTAAGTACAGTGCGACCAGTCTACCCACAAGACCACCTGGAAGCTGGTCGGATAGTTCCTCCTAGCACATATAGGTACATATAATTACTATACTTGCTTTCAATCTGTGAGGCCACATTTTCGATCCTAATTTGGGAGGATGGTTTTGTACTACTGAAGAGACCCAACTAGGTCGAATCAGTAGTACAGTGCTTTCCCGCTTTCCACCTTCATACTTCTTTTGTTATTTACATGGAGAAAGTTTCCATAAAATCTCATTACGCTCTTTCCAGCTCCCTTTAAAATAAGTATGTTACATTTCACAATCATTTTGTGATTAAAATATATGAAACGGTTTAAAATATGAATCAAACACAGGAGGATTGCTTGCAACCCGATCTGTAAAGAAATTCAACGTGACGTAATGATGCGCTATCTTTGCACATTACTTTTCCGTGTAACTGTGTCCCAATAGAAAACGGCTAACTTACATTTAAAGGACATTGGAAAACTTTTCGCTTGTAGGAAAATAATGCTCTTTCTGCATTCCCGATTATCAGATTTGATCGACGCCTAGTGGTCTACGATATAAACGGTGCGATTGACCACAAAATGGTCGTGCTCAGTGTTGTCCGAGAAGCGCATTGCGGGATAATTTCATGTCTGACAACGGCTCGAAACACAGACGGTCAATTTCTGCTGATCAGTGGCAGCTTTGATCGCCTGATTAAGATATGGAACGAGGACGGACAGTTGTTGAATGTGATCCGGGGATTTAATCATACTGTGCTGAGTGAGTTGGAGAAGGTGTACGTCTCATTCTGTTTTTGTTGGTAAAACAGTGGTTGAGAAACGGTTAAGATCATAATGCGATGATGGGGTTTATCATTCCAAAACGAGGATCATATGATAATACGCGAAAGTGCACATGCACAACGAAGAATCCCTATAATATAGAGTTATTATTCGCTAGTTGACAACCCCTCGATGTTGTATCGCGGTTTGCTCATCAAGCACTTTCGTTGAACAAGTCTATAAGTACGTTCAGTGGGCTTTTCAGTCCACAAACAATAATTTTACATCTCTTTCCGGGAGTGAATTACGTTTTTTCATCTTAAAGAGAGAAAAACGCCGGTAACATGCCTCCCGCGATGTTTACAAGGCCTAATGCTTTGGCAAGTATTCAAACGATATATAATGGATCTTTTATTCAGAAAAGCCTTCGAGGTCATCTTCAACGTGAGACTCTGCAATCCCCGTTTTGAACAAATATCAATGGAACGTTTTAGACGCAGCATTTTTCTGCTGTGAACTCCATACACTTTCCACTTCAAGTGAATCGACCACGCGCGTTCTAAGGTGAATCACAATGGGAATGGTGTTTCGTCGTTCACACGGCATTCATTGGACTGAGTTTATCACAACGTCCGTCCAGTCGCAATGAACTGCGTTCTCCGCAAACAAACAAAAGTACTGTTAGAATGAGTGGTGTCTGACTGTTTGTCCCTCCCTCCAGGAATTTCGTGGCCTTGACTGTTAGCTGAGTGAGCTTTGAACGAGAAAGAACTAGCCTGGAGATAATTACCTTCGATCGGTTAGGTAAGAAAGAGAGCCACGTCAAGATGAATCGGTGAAGCGACCACCATGCTAATGAGTGCGTAGTGATATGAGTCGTGGAATAAGCGCATTCAGCCTTGGACCTCAATAACCCAATGAATAAATTCCAGTAAGGCCGAGGTTTCCTCTAATACCGCTGTTCCATTTGATCCAAATTCGATCACCTATTTATTGCTGGTATTGAAGAGCGCAGTTGACAGGACGCTTGTTAGTAGATCTCGGCTACAGAGGAGGGACTCGCAGTATTTCATCTAACAAGCACGAGAAAATCTGAAATCACTTACTAATTATCAGAAGTTCGATGTTTTCATCGTTATTTTCGGATTGAATACTGAATTGCATCTACCATCCCTCTGGTACCCTCGTTACTTGGCTTTGTCGATTGGTTTCTCACTATTATTTCATCATTTTTTACATTGTCAGCGCATCAGTTTGATTGCATTTGTTCTTTACTATGTGACGTCAATCTCATCTGAATCGAGCTGAACTTGAAGTAAAACCGACCCAAAGTAACTTTTAAAGACGGTTTTTCCTCAATTCCTCTTTGGGCTCGAGTTTATCAGAGTTAGTTTTCGTGTCATTACGTAGCACATTCAGATTGTTTGTTGATAACTGTGTGTCATCTTCAGCAAATGCACATTGAGCCACACATATACACAGCTTCTGTAAGCGGATGCTCATAACAATGTCGAATAAATATTGCATGTTGAATGAGCGCGTTCAGTTCATGTCTAGGTTCCCTCAAATAAAGCCGTTTCATTTGAACCAAATGTGACTGCCTATGTACTTCTGACATTAACAAGATACTTAGCAGTGGTACTGGGATACAGTGAAAGAATTAGTAGTTTTTTAAAAGCGCTACTTTGGTTGCTCATTTCGACAACAACAGTTGAGTCCGAGTACATTAATATGAGCAACCGTTTACAGAAGCTGTGTATATATGTGGTTCAATGCGCATTTGCTGAAGATGACACAAAGTTATCAACAAACAATGTGACGTAGTGATTAATATTGTGATGCATTGGCAAGAATATGAATGATAGAAATCGAGCTTGTTCTCCACTCCATTTGTTTCTTCCAATGTTTTGAGCGGACTAATTAGAGTGCTGATAGTGCAAACAGATGTGGTTTACCAAAGTTCAATTCAGTTATTACAACCATTAACCATGCACTTTCGTGCGCCGGTTTTGGTTGCCCATTTGGATAAAAGAGCAAAATGTAGATTGGAATGTCGAAGCAAATTCAAGCGGAAGGTGGGGAATTTATTCAAAGAGCCTCATCAGAAGAGATAGAAGCAGGACAGGTTTAGCTACCTAATTGATGGGCATTTCTTCAAAGTGTTTCTTACAGCCAAGTTGTGAGCCTATGAATCAGTGTGATTCGTATCTGTAAAACAACCACTGTGCTTCGCCTGATCTTCAGACAGAAACCTAAAATCAAATATTTTATTTGGATTCGGGAATTGACTTCTTTTCCACTTCAGAGACCAAAAGTATCACTCTTGTAGACGACCAAACACTGGAACTTCGCAGTCGAAGGCAGATGTGTATAATCTGAATAGACTAGATTGTAAGTTGAAACTGTATATATCCCTCTATTATGCACGCTAAACACATTCTCGTAATTTTTCATTTACGGGGGCAGGACCTGCGTTTGTCGAAAGTCTCCCGGGGAACAACTGGCGAGTTTCCCACACACAGATTGGTTTTTCCTGAAAAGGTTTATGTTATACAAGGAAACAGTGTGATACATGAAGGGAGACGAAGTGATCAGTCAAATAAATTCCTATTATTGCAGTAAATCCTTCATAGGACTGCTTGTAATGTATTCACATTAGTCCATTCCATATAACCCACCGTGTTGTTGCCACACAAGCAACATATGATCAGATCATTTTGTTCCGCCTTTTTTAAAAATCGAATTCAATATTGCAAATGAGACTATGTGATGATTGCAAGCAACCTCAAATCAGACTAAATAAAATAAACTCAAGGTTTTATGAACATATTCCAAGTTGATGAATATTTTACAATTAATGAAAGTTCACTTTCATAAATTCAGTCTCTTTTCCACTTTTATGCTCAAGGTATCACTTTTATTCCAACCACAGAAACATTCTGGGTGGCTTCCGCTGAGAGTCCTGTAAAAATTTACGACATACACACTGCAACTGATGTAAGTGAAATAGTAAAATATTGGAATTTTTGTTGTAAATTTTGCTGTGTATACGAGAGTGCGCTTGTTGGGACATTGAAATACTCTGGGTGAAATCCGTGAGCTAAAACCTACTAATATGCCTTGTGGTAAACGCCATAGTGAATTTGGAGGAAAGGTTTCTTTGACACGTTTCGTTTGTGAACAATGATTCAATAATAGACAAAAAGTTACGTCCCACTGTTCCTTTCTAGTTCAAACTCGGTGAAAGTACACATATTCAAACACAACACACAATGATGATAACTGGACTACAGAACGTCTGCGAACAACAAATCTAGCTCGGAGAACTCACCAACACCAACACACACACATGTACACACTGCAGCACGGACATATCCTTTAGTTCCTAACCGTCATGGCTACAATATTATTTTATTTTGTTTGAGGTATCACACTATAATTCAACGAATATTAAACTTTGTGAATCGCGTATAAATATATGGGTTATACTCGTCAGGTACCAACACATTTTGGCATATTTGATATCTTTTATATAATGAAGAGTGTGACAACGAATAACCAAAGTTCTAGTCATTGAAATCCACACGAACTGCAGTAAGTAATTCGCGGTATTCGGTGCCCATGGACTGGCATGAACCGTATTGAAAGGAAATTCCTGAAATGCAGAACACATGTTCGCTGTCACGCTCGTTTTTGGTGCTTTTCGGTTGACAAAACACAGCACTCAGATCAGGTTAATTATAATTTGCTTACACAATCCCGTTCTGGGCCCAGAAGCAGTTTGGGAGTATAGAGGGCATACTATGGCTATCCATTCACAAATGTGTGACTTACACCGTGTTCACCAACTTTTGACCAGTCTTTTGCCTAATGTCTCTCTCACACGCGCATACGACTTATCACAAGTACATCTTGATCAAATGTGGCCAACTGTTTGGTTACTTGCNTCCCCCCCCCCCCGAGACCATCTTTGGTTAACTACAACAGATGTTGTATTCAGGCAGTCGATCAAAAGCTGAGAACAAGCTATTCCATGTTCTCATAACCTGAACCAATTGGAACAAGAGGGTTTAACGAAATATCGAAGTGTGAAGAGAATTACTAACCGAATTACCCTCATGTTATCATATTTCACCTATACACATCAAAATGGGCGGTTAGGAAGAATGGGATGGGGTTAACTAACTCCTTTGTGCATTGTTGAACAATAATTGTTGATAATAAACAGTTTTAACGTAAAGTTAAGCTGCTAAGCTGGTTTTCAGTGCATATTGAACTTGTGCTTATTGCGGTTTACACTCTGTTTATCTACCAGAGAAGCACCGAAGTTAGGCTTCTCAGTAAGAGCTTATTTATTGATATCTGTTTATACCGATGTAAATATATTCGGAAATCCCACCGGTTATAGTAAACAGTTTTGGTTGATAGGCAAACAAGCAACATCAGTTTCACACGCATGATCTCACTGAGGTTCTGATGGGCTCTAGAAGCTGCCTGGTACAACCGCACATTGGTAATTGATTCAAATTTCACAATCCTTGCTTTGGACATACTGTGAAATCCTTCTAAAAATGAATTTCGATGAGCATAACAAGAAAATACAAGTGTAGATAATTTTCGATAAAACCATCTTGTTTTATTCACGAGACACCTTCACGGTTTGTCGTAGCTAGTTTCCTCAATCATCACGATGCGCAAATAGTTAGATGAGATCCAATATATCAGTGGACCGGATATGATTAACCTCAAATCCTCGGAATGTGACCGACAACACCACAAGTCCCTTCCCATTCATCCCAAGATTCATTATAGTACTCGAAACGATTCGTCACACAAACTGATGTGATTCCGAAAGTAGAAGAGAATCCCGCTGACCAGTTGGAATTATTGCAGTCACGGAAAATTAACAAACCGTCCTAAATCGCGCATTGAATTAGTGATGGATAAGCCCATTGCGAATCATTCAATGTCTCTATGGTGACCCCAGTTAAACTATTTTGAACGAATGATGAGTGACAAGTTATTTTTTCCAATGTAAAATTTGTCGTTTTCCTCGGGCTCATCTAAATGCGAAAACTTTAGGACTTTGGAGCAACAAAATTGAGAATTTCGACTAGTGCGCAATAGAACACCGCTGGTGGATCCTTAAAATGTCAGAAACATATCACCTGAATAACACCTCTGCTTTATTAAGTAAAAAATTCTAGTATATTCACAAGACCAAGGAAATTTTACTCCTCTTTCTATATGTAACTTTTGGGTTAGCCTATTATATTTGCACTGGTACCAAGCACTGCTTATGACCGTGGGTGTGGATTCCAATGCTTAGGACATCAATAATTTCCCTCATATTCAACGGTTTTAATCTGTCACAGAAAGATTCTTTATTGAACGAAAAAACACTGGACAACGGTCTCCTCCTTGATGGAACTCAGCTCCAGTGCGTACTTTTATGTCCCGGTCGAGACTCGAACCTCAAACTTCGGGGTTAGGGGTCAGAAGCCGTGCACCTGAGTTAAACTTTTGGGGTAAATACCTTGAACAAATGGCTACATCAGTTGAAAAATGTTATGTTTGGATCCGTTCAGTTTATTCGTCCAAACCAAAATCACCGTTTAGAGTTTTCTAACGTTTTTACCCTAGGTCACAGAGTACTGTGAAACATTTGCTGATTGGAACCCCCATCTACATCAAGTGATTCGAATACTCTTTTGCCCGGATATTAGCATGGTTGTTGGTAAGTTCTCGGGTACTTTTTATAATTTCCCAAGTTATGCATTGCCCTGCGTTCAGTTAAGATGTTCTCTCACCATATGAGTTGCACCTTACCAATTAAAACGATCAGCCTTCGAAGCATGCCAGATCCTCTAAGTGATGAAATATTATGGTGGTCGGAATGCGGCATCAGGCCGCTTTCTCTTTCTTGCAAATCTAGTTTGCTTGCGTGTGGTGTCACAAAAATGTATTGGCTGTGTGAGAACGTTTCATATTGCTTGTGGATCGATAACGCTTCCCCTAGCTGATCAAGCCCTTTGTGTCAAAAGCTCATCATAGTACTTCTAACAACACAGTTCAAAGGAAAATAGAATACCTCTATGGATACCAGAATATTTGGAATTTGAAAAAGGTTGGTTTTAATTAATTTCTACCATACTGCGACGTATGATAGAAGTTAGTACAAAGATATATGTCTAGGACACTTTAGAAAGTGGCAGCAGAGTCCAAACAACAAAATGTGCATGCTTTTATTAAAATAACTCCTTTTCAATATTACTAGCTGCGATTTGGTGCCAACACCGTTTACCTCGGTCCAACTAACCCATACCTACAAAACCATAGTAAGCTTGATAGAGAATAGATATCCTAACTGTTATCAAACCTGGAAAAGAGCGAGCTGGCACTACTTAAAATTGGACTCGTTTATATATCAGGTGATTAGCTTATGAGACAGAGTAGAATAAGGCATAATTCCGCCTCAAAATTGTTTTAGGTATTCTTTCTATATATCTGTTCATTTTTCTCGAACAGATGGAAAGTACTTAGTCTTGCAGGTCATTTGCTTTGTTCACGTGACCAACAAGCTTTTGATTTCCATATTCTACCACTACCCTTAGAGTTTCTTATCATTTCCGTAAATATTCGTTCTGTGAAAAAAATTGTTTATCAAACTAAAACTGATTACTGGTCTATTTCTGTTTAATGAACAAAAAGGTGTGACACATCGCGGCTATTTGCTCGCCTGGCGCAATAATCCGAATTCCAGTTTGGCTACTTTTCGTATCGGATCAGGGATCCAGGCCGTGGCCACAAGTGAGTGATACAGCCCTGTCGACACTATTTCCGTACACAGTTGAGTATCTCTTGATCTGTGGTTTGACAGATAAATCGCTGAATAATGATTTGTCTACCTTGTCTATGATTACTGCACATTTCCAAGCTAGCGTTTAAATCATCAGAAATTGGAGGAAGAAAGGTCAGTTATCAGTTTAAGCCATCCGTGGTTTAATACGCTAACTGTTTTTGTCAGACAGAAAGATATTTCTTTAATTTTGTTTACCCTTTTTTAAGTATTCATAGATGCTGATGTTGGTCCTCGCATACCATTAATAAGAGACTTTCAATTTACACTTCGTTATCTTTTCAGCCAAGGCAGAACTCAGGAGAGAATAGATGGGCATGACTTCTTCGGGAGTAGCTGCAAAGGATGTAGATGAGTTGTAATCATCTTAGACTACTGTTTCAACTGCGGTGATCGGAAGGCGTAAAAATATCTGTTAGGAGCTCAGGAGAGTGTTATACGTTGCTCACGGTGCGAGTTTGTGGTGTAGTAAAAGTTTGCTATCCGGAATGATAAAAGTGTCAGTTCTTATTGAGAGTGTTTTCCAGGCGAGTGCCATCATCACTGATTGTGGATTGTGATTACGCAGTGCTATTTGACCAAATTTCGCCAGATAGACGTTCAAATGAACTACCAGTGAATTCTCTACTCATCAGTGTTTCCAAACTATTGAATTATTCGGTATCTAAAATAGCCTTGCTTGAAACACTTGTTATTTACCGATCAGAAGAAAAGTCCGTAGACTAAAGATACCTTTCTTCTTGTATTTTGCTTGCTTTTTATTGGATATACAATGGTACGATTTTCGGGAAGAGGAAGCGGCCAAACAGAAGGCTGGTTGTGGTGGGATTGGAACACGCGTCCTCTGGGACAATAATTTGGCGACCTTTACCACTTTATCACCACAGTAACCAGTTATTACAAAATCAAACTAGCTAGGTAGAAGCTGGCCCAAGGTAGTAAATACCCAAATCCAGACGGTTGTGATAAGCTTATGGCGGGATGACCATATAACGGTTGGGTAGCTGTAAATAGGTGA
>UZAN01049030.1:0-22930 GCA_900618425.1 Echinostoma caproni | reverse complement strand
GGTTCTACGGTGGGAGACGGCTCTCAATAGACTTTCGCCTGCCCCAAGTAACCATTTCGGACTTTACCATTGCTGATGTTCCATTCCTCATTCTTGGAATGGACTTCCTTCGGCATTTTGGCCTATCCGTTGACACTCGCCGCCGTCTTTTGACTGCCCTGGAACGTAATTTCTCTGTCCATAGTCAAGGAACTACCTTAAACTATTAACCCCATTTTTTGCAAGTTTTCTCCTGGTCCTCATGGTGCGTTCCCGTCCACCTATCCCACAATCACCCAATCATCAGATATTATTCCCTCTGTCATGACGCCAGTCACGCACTCCATTCGCACGTCAGGGCCCCCAGTCTTCTCACGTGTTCATCGTCTTGCGCCGGATAAACTCCGTGTCGCGAGGGCAGAATCCGACCGACTGCTGAAAGCTTGAACCATTCGGCCACCCGACAGCAGCTGGGCTTCGTCTCTTCGCATGATCTTCAAAAAGGACTCAGCAGATTGGCGTCCGTGAGGAGATTGTTGTGCTCTTAACACGGTTACCACCCCTGACCGCTACCATACCCCGCACATCCACGATTTCACTGCTTGTCTACATGGCAAAAATATCTTCCCTAAACCTAATCTGGTTCGTGCTTACCACCAGATACCAGTTGACCCTGCTGACATCCCAAAGACCACGGTGATCACGCTGTTTGGTCTCTTTGAATTTCTTCTCATGCTCTTTGGCTTGCGAAAGGCTTCTCAAACCTTCCAACCCTTTGATGACAATATTTTCCGAGGTCTAGACTTTGTGTTTGCCTACCTCCATGATATTCATATTGTCAGCACCAATGAACCTGAACACTTACTCATTTACGTCTTGTCTTCAATAGAACCCGTCTCCATGGCATCACATCAACCCAGACAAGTACGAGTTCGACCGCACCTCCCTTACTTTTCTGGGGCATACTATAGACCAAAGTAGTATTCGTCCTTTAGGATCCAAGGTTGAAGACATACATCGTTTTGCCGTCCCACTACTTGACTCGCGACGTTTTCTGGGATTATTTAATTTTCACCCTCGTTTTATCCCGCGTTGTGCTCAGATCTATCAGCCCACGACCGATCTACTCCGCGGAAACCCTAAATCGGTAACGTTTAACGACGCTTCCCTCCAGGCCTTTAATGCTGTTAGAGAGGCACTTTCACAAGTTACGATTTTAGCTCACCACTCTCCTGACGCACCTCTTAGCCCGACCGTTGATGCTTCAACCGTTGCCGTAGGTGTCGTCCTTCAACAACTCGTCAACAATGAGTGACAACCTTTAAGTTTCTTTTCTGGTTGGTTCTCGGAAGCCGTATAGCGCTATAGCACTTTCGGCCGTGAGCTGTTGGCTATACATCTTGCTGTGCTACACTTCTGACACGTCCTTGAAGGACGTGAATTTACTATTTTCACCGACCACAAACCTCTGACTTTTGCTCTGAAATTTCAGAGTTACCGGTCATTGACCTAGAACGTATGGTGACTCTTCAACCACCTGCCCCACCTCTGGACCCTTCATCGATTCTAGGGCTTCGCAGCCTTCCCTTGCCCACTTCGGAAGGCTCCATTCTTTGTGACGTCTCGTAACAGGTTCAAAGACCTCTGGTCCTTGAACCTGTGCGACGACTTGTGTTTGACGCCCTACATGGGTTATCACACCCTGGAGTTCGTGTCAATCTAACATTATTCAGCGGTACTTTTGACCGTCTATGAATAAAGGCGTGCACTCTTGGGCTTGCACCTGCGGGGCCTGTCAAAAGGCCAAGGTGCATCGTCACACCTGAACCTTCATCGGTGGTTTTGCATTGCCTGATGCTAGGTTTAGACACTTTCTTCTACATGTCTTAGAACTCCTTGAACCCCCAAACGGCGTTGTCTATCTTATCACTTGCATCGACCGTTTTACCCGTTGGCCGGAAGCAATTCCGATTCCCAACGTTGACGCCGCCACGATTGTGGGCTGCTCACTTTGGTTGCCCAGCAAACATTACCACCGACCGCGGAACCCAGTTGGAATCTTCACTATTCAATCTCGGTTCTCGTCATGTGCGCACCACTGCCTTTCACCCTGCGGCGAACGATTTGATTGAGAGATTCCACCGTTAGCTCAAGGCGACTCTATCCACTTGTTCGCCACTGCCGTGGGATGGAGCTGTACCCATAGTTCTTCTTGGTATTCGCAATTTTCTCAAGAAGGATCTTAAGTTCACTGCAGCAAAGTTGGCTTTTAGAAGCACTGCGTCTGTCTGGAGAATACATTTTTCTTACCACGCAAGAGAAGTTTACAGAGATAGACAACTACGTCTCGCGCTTCCGGCTCCATGTGGAAAAACTGACACCCACTCCACAGCGTCCGTAGGCATGATGCATAGTTGATCATAAGGATCCGGCCCTCTAAACTCATGTCTGGGTTTAATTCGATGATGTCCGGAGACGTCTTCACCCACCCTACGATGATGCCTTCGAAGTGGTCCGTCGTGAATCCAAATTCTTCATTATTGATCGCAATGGCAAAAGCGATAGCGGTTGATGAAAACCTGCTTATCTTGATCCCCTTTGCGATTCTTTACTCTTACCTTCCTGTGAACCTCCTGCACCTTTAACCACCTCTTCTGTCCCTCCTCCGGGGACAGCACTTCCAGTGGACTCAAACTTACGCTCTGCCCTACGCACTAGAACCTCCACCAAGTCGGGTCATAAAGTTCGTTTACCCTCTAAATAAACATATAAGTATATACGGATTAATGATTTATGCGTTTTCCATTAATTTTTCGCCAGTTTTGACATCCTATCGCGTTTTGAAAGCCTCAAACAAAAAATTCACAAAATCCGTGAAAACCAAAGGAAGATCACTAACTGAAAACCCAATAAAACGCGTTTTTCTTTTTTCGAGTTCTCACCGTTCCGCGTAGTTGAAACATATGTTTCATGCGTTTTTTTGTGCCATTTCAGAGTCCAACACGCTACTTTGAAGATTAACCACTTGAAGATTTTTTGGTCAACTATACTGATTATGGACACACTCACTTGGCACATGCTGTGAACAATTTTTCAGACCTTTATTATAGACTGCTCTATTTACTGCACTCGCGACAACCAAGGCGAGGACGAGGTGTGGAGTCTTCTAGCATGCCTTGCGTAATGGGTTTCCATAATTGTATGGCACCTCCCTCACGGGTCATTCGACAGTGTTCGACGCATCTGGCTGTCCTCAGTTAGACCTTTCACCGCAATTCAACTCCTTCTCCTCCTTGCGGTAAAACTGTGTGATGTGAAAAATACTAACCAAATAATGAAATTCATTTGCATAGTGTTACTGCCTGCACATAGACGCTTAGCCAGATTGCTTGTGTCTATTGGCCATATTCATTAACTGTACGCTTCATTTTGCTTTTGGTTTTTAAATATTACTAATAATAATGTATATTTCACGAGGCCCGTGAAGCATGCACAAAGGATGATGATATTTTCAAAGTGAACATAACATAACAACCGTGCAGGTATAAAGAAGGTCTACTGAAAAAATGGTGGGGGAGCGGAACAAAACGCAGTACCAATGGAACACAAAGTGGACAAGGTCACAAACGCAGATGTGGAGGATGAAGGAATGCACTAAATAAGCATGTCGATGAAAATTTAAGTAACAGCGAACCTGGTAACGAGAGAACTCCATGTGTGACGATAATGGGAGAAAATACGGTAAGACGGTCTACGGAACAAAGGACGGGAGAAGACGAAGACAAGCGTATAGGAATCAATAGGAAACAGGAGTACAGCGAGTTCATACACTTGTAAAAGTACATGTTTCTCTATATTATGCAACACAATTTCCTTCTGAGGACTTCGTGGCACATGCAAACCAGGTAGCTGTGACCACTTTCTATACCGAACCTCTATCAGTACACCGATTCAGCTTCGAAGCTGTATCTGTGGAACACATTCCACCTTGGTACATACTCTTAGACGTATTGTGACCACTTATTTCCAGAGATATTCTTCACTTCAATGTCGCCCGAGTGACTTGGCCAAAGTTCTTGGTCTATTTCGCTGCATGCTTATCGGTTGTATTTTCTTTTCTTACGTTTCGATACCTAACTGTACATCGACATGTGTACATACAGGCATATACTACACTTTTTATTCCGCTTTGCCCATCAATTTGGTACATTCTGTTTCTCCCCTTATCCCTTCTCAGCTGGGTATTTCCCCAGACTGTTCAGTATGATTCTTTCGTTCCAGATATGGTTGGCTTGGACCTGTCGAAGGCTTGGGGTTTATTCCCACCATAGAAAATTTGGCACCGGCAGTGGTTGTTGGGCACGGCTCTTTCCACGGTTTTGTCTGCGCTCGTTCGCATTCTCGGCAAGCGTATGAACTTGCTGTACTCCTTCCTGCTCATCTTTATCCTTGTGACTCCATTTTCCCCGTCTGTTATCCTACATTCTGTCTCTCCGTATCTACTCCCCTTAGAGCCGCACGCCGAATCCCGTCGATAACGGGCTATCAGTAACTTCAATTCCGATTGATATACTCATACAGCACATTCTTCCATCCTCCACACCAACGTTTGTGACCTCGTCCGCTTTATGTTCCGTATACAAGGCGTTTCGTTCTGCTCCCCTACCATCTCCAGTATGTACGCCTTCCAAGTAGTCTATCTATATACTTGAACTGTCGTTGTACATATGATTATTTTGAACACATGATCATGCCTTCTGCGTGCTTCACGGGCTTCGTTAAATCTGCATTATTATTATTATTGTGGGTATAGACCCTAAGCCTTCAACGGGCCCAAGCCAACCAAATCTGGAACAAAAAGACGATACTCAACAGCCTGGGGTAATACTCAGCTGAGAAGTGGTGAGGGGGAACAGAGCATGTCACGAAACAATGTGCGGAGTCGAATACTACAAGGAAGTATATATGCATACATACAAATATATACATAAATGTGGAAGGCAAAGGCGCAGCACGAAATGATTAAGTAGGAATGCAAATGCCATTGACGATCTCGAAGCTTCCAACGTTCGACCAGGGTTACGGAAAAGAGTGACAAGGGATATTGGGAGGAAAATTTTGAGGTGTTAGGTGTGGGGTTGACATGATAGGAGAACTGAGTGAGTATGCCCGAGAGCGTATTCACCAATAAGCTTTTTATATTCCACTGTGTCAGTGTACTGAAATAGGATTGAGAAATGAATGTGACCACCGCTACCTGGATAGCGAGTGTCACGAATTAGTAAGAATACACAGAACATGGCCAGTTGGGAAAGATTCCGAGTACTGAATAACGGATCACACTACTTCTAAGAGTATGTACCAAAATGGAGTGGGTTCCACAGTTCAAACTTTGAAGCTGAGTTCGTATACTGATAATAATTCCGTTGATAAAGTGGACACTACTACCTGGTTAGGGGGTGCCACGGGATTGAGCCAAGTGATTCTAGTGAAAACGAGGTCAGAAATATTTCAAGTACTGAATAATGCTGATTGCGTACCATGGCCCATCTTTTTCTAGCTGGAGTCTTACTGGTGTCGCTACACATGGTTAGGATTCGGCTTGAAACACAGTTGGTTTGGTTTTTGTTTTTGCCAAGCTTCAACACCAAAATCCCAGGCCGTTAGCCCTTATTGGTTGAACGCTTCCTACGGCACCTTTCTCAAGGGGGGTGACGATGTAGTGGCTTGAGACCGACAGTGAAACATGCTCGAGAGTTGTCACCACCTTTGGTCTGTCTGTTCCGCATGTATGCTTTCGCATGGTTACTGGCATAGGTTTCTTGGGGCATTCGCTCGTGCATCCTTCTCCTTTGTAGCGTAGATTCCGCCAGAATCTTCGATATCCCGAGACCTCTTCTTCAGATAGGTATTTTATCATTTTCTAAGTCACTGCCACCTCCGGTGAAGTAAGTCCACTTTAAATGGTGCGTAAGTTCATTGCTACACCTTCGCTTGCCAAGAATTTTCGCTTTCAGATACTCTTGAGCGTAGTCAGGCTAAACTCCGGCTCATTCAGGGAACAAAATAGTTCAACTTAACTAACTGGTTGTTCTTCGTGTTCATAGCGGATGATTGAGAAGCACGGGAGAATTAGAGACCGGACCACTGTCGCAGAAAGTGATATTGCATCCCCCATCTCTAAAACCTCATACTGTATCTTATGGATGCATTGGTTGTGCCTCCTAGCTGTTTAGAACGGCTTTTAACAGTAGGCCCCATTGAGACTGAGAAACGCGTGGTGGCAAGTTCTTTTGTGAAACATGTTGGTGTGGTGTTGACCATTGTCTATGTAGGGGTGCGGGAATACACGGCTGAACAGTAGCACTCCGAACTGGCTCTCGTTTTATACACAATCGGATACCGAGTAACAGACAACTACTTCGAGAACCTCCGTCCGTCACCCAGCAGTAAGCCTACCAACAAGACCCGGGATACTCAAAAACTTCGGTTCCCCAGCCCGTGAATCTCCGTGAACTAAACTAGATCATCGGAGTTAGCTAGGGATGCTCTGGAAAGGGGGCTATTGTAGAAAACCACTGGATGTTGATTAGGGTAACACTGGAAACGAATTTGCACCGTTAAAACTCAGCCGATTCAGGGAAAGCCGTTGTGGTATAGGACAGAAATAGCCAGGGCCATCAAACAACGAAATAGGTACTGGAAGAGCTTAATAGTTTCCGGGGATCAACAGGCGCGGATTCGTTATAGAAGGTGTAGAAATAAGGCGATCAGGTTAATACGAGAATCCAAAAAACAACATGAGCTTCAGCTGGCCTAATGTGCCAAAATCAAACTGAAGAAATACTATAGCTACGTTCAGTCCAAGGGAGCCCTGAGGGATGGTATAAGACCAATAATTACAGGTGTTTCAGAGGTCGTTATGGACAAGAGTAAGGCAGATGCCTTGGCCGGCTATTTTGGTAGTGCACACCGAATAGGAGACGGTATGCCAAGAATTCTGGAACCAGGATTCTCACCTCCAAAAATTGAGAAGCAAGATTTTGTCAAATTCTAAAAGGGGCCATCTCTTGCTGCACGTTGTGCAACAGTTGGGAAGGCTTAAGAGAGCCCAGAGTCATTCCCTGGACTACTTTCCTCACTGTCTCTTGGGTAGATAAGCCGGTAAGGGTTAAGACAGCGTTCCGGAGAGTCTCATTAGGATGCTCCTCTGGGAAGAGATTGATGACGTCAAACACAAGTTCAATAACATCTAAAGCCAAAGCTTGCAATACGTGGTGAAATTTTGAATCGGACTGAGTGATGTCTCGGGTCGAGAAATGGGATTCGACCACCGAAAACTACAAGGGGGAATTTTTATGATAAAATGACGGACAAGTTAAATTGACTGCGTTCAGAACTACCGGGTGCTGCCTAATAGGGGTGATTTTCTTTGACTCGGTCATGATTTGAGATATAGCAGACTAAATACAGTCCAAAATAGAACCGTAACGGAGACTTCGTCAAAATACCCTTATCGAGCAAAACGAGAAAATGTTTCTTAAAAATAAATTAATTGCACCACGCGTAGCGCAAAAAATATACAAATCGAGAAAAACAATACGGGCGGTTATTGAAAACGAACATTCGTAAAAATATACCAATAACCAGAAAAATGAAACGGGCTCACCAATTTAGAATTGGAGGATGCAAGGGAGGCGCACGAGGTCACGTGAATTTTGTTTTCCATTTTTTGCTATTGTGTACTTTGATAAATGTTTTTTGATACTATTGTTTATCGGTGTCAAATTAAGATAAATATTTTGTCCTTGAGCCCAGTTACAAACTCAAGGATGTCATATTACTTGCTCGGCAACTATCTATCGTGCTTCTGTATTTTATGGAATTATTCACAGACTGAAATTCACAGACTGCTGCTGTGAATTTAATCGTTAATCCCGTTTGTAATCCACTTGAAAAAAGATGCAATATGCCTTCTCGTAAAGGATATCTTAAGACTATCAATTCCAAAGAGCAAACCTCCAGGACACCTAAAGCAACAGAATTCCGAAAGATGACCAATTTAAAAGATAATTGAGGAGGGTAGTAAAATAACTAAGAATATAGAGAGTAATCTAACTAAGTTAACCAATCAGCCATCTTCTTTTGAAAACATTGCGGCAAACCTTGTTTCCCGTACATATATAATCGACTCCACGACACTCATAGGTTCACAGAGTATAATTGCAGCCAGCCAATTTCTCAACCCAGTCTCCGCTGAGGTAATGAGACGCTTGCAAAATGCAAGGAATTCTGCGGTTTTTACCGTACTTGATCGTTTAAACTTTCCTGAGGTTAAAATCAAAATCGTACAATCCGCAAACATGGTAAATTGTCCATGTAATTGGTTTAGGCTGCAAAAAAGAACGCAGAAATGCGCATGTCCCTTGCTTTTTCAATTTTAGGATGAAAAAGTAGCTAAAGAATTCATCCGAAAACAGCATACTATAGCGAATTCATCGGAGTTCAAATCAATAAAGATTCAATCTGAGGAGACTCCACTACATAAGGAGGTCACCAGGCCATCTTATAACTATCTTCTGGAGTATAACGGTGCAGAAGGCTCATCCTGTACTCCCAGACTAAGAAGTCCACTTACCACTTTGTACCAACGTCAGTCAGCAGTAACAAGAACACCGGTTAATTCAGTTGACTTGGAAAAAACGATTTAACCCTCACCAGCGTATCCCCAGCAAACGCCAGCCTCTTTCAGCGACACCCGCTGAATCTCCTTCGAATCCTTGAAATGCAAACCGGACTAAAGTAAGTGACTGCTCACCGGGACAGTCACCTAGTACCCCTCTTTTTATGGTCATTAGTCCCAGACTGAATTCTATGGAAGTCGTATTATTATGCTTACCATCCCCCGGTTGGGAACGCAGCACTGATACTCTTTCTAAATTGCGAGATAACAACTCCTTAGTAGCTCTTGGCGCATCACCGCGAAAACATCCAGAAATGGACCCGGCAAATAGGTACAATTCGGGTTTATCTCATCCGAGATTACCTCAATTAATGAATTGAAAGTCTCTCTTTGCTACGGATAACACTTCACTTCAAAGGAACTCTAATATTTCATCTAACGCCGTAGGTTAACATTTGCATCACTGCTCACACAGTCTAAACAATGAAGATCCCTTGACCAGTTCCACCACACGTGTAGCCTTGCAACCCTATTCTGAAGCAATCCTTTATCCACCTTTTCCCTATTTTCTGCCTCCCCCTCCATATTTCCAACCCATTACCACACAACCATTTCCTACCACTACCAACCAGTTATCTCAGGAAGGCAAAGCTCCGCTTTTTCGTACCCGCCATAGGTACAAATAGCTCCAGTTTAATCTGACCCTAATGTTGCACCCCTAGTCTTACCATCCCAATTCTCGTCCAATTTGTCTAGATTAAATACAAGAACCAATATTGATTGAACCCGCCCTCCGTATCAATATGTTAAACCCCAACGCATTTACATTCTTAAGGGCTTACACATCCCACCCCGAATGTTTCTCCAAGGGTCGAACTTAAACATCGATCTTTCGATTTACTGATGATTAATTCACGTTCAATTCTTAATGAAATCAACCATATTCGAATGGCCGCGATAACAAGGGACTATGACTTCATTTTGTTGACGGAAAATATGTTATCCGAATCTACTCCCATGGGTGCCATCGCATTATGTGCCAATAAATATTTTGTCCGGAGCTGAGCTGCGGCGTCTTAATTTATGCAACCGAAGTCATCCGTATATCATGCTTTCAGCATCCCATCCTAGATAGTATGAATGACTCCATAAGGCTAAGCGTCGAGGCTGAGGGTCAAGAGCTACTGTAAGGTTGTCTATCGTCCACCTAGACAAAGTACCAAGAACATCATGCCCATTATTAATGCTCTGAATTTATTAAGCAACCTCCCTACGGGTTCCAAGCTGATAGCTGATTTCAATGCACCAGAATTATGCTGGGCTACCATTAAGGCCCCACCTCATCTCAGGCTGTTTTTGAATAGCATTGAACTTGGAGGTTAGACTCAACATGTCGTGAACCCAACGAGACTGAGCAACACTTTGGATCTGATTGTTTCTTTAGGATGACCGAAAACCTTTAAATTAGTACAGAGAAACGTACCCAGGTGTGACCATACCAGAGTTTACTTTCGTTTTCCTGTATCATCGAGATCCCCTCAGAATTCAGCCCCCAAACGGCCTTTCCATCTAACTAACCGGAAAAAGCTGCGTTCTGTAATTTGATCCCAAAACCAGGACCTAATTTTTCTGGCTGGAAACACTTAGCTTGCAGTTGATCAGCTCCGCTCCATTTTAGAGTTCTGTATCATTTCTATCGCACTGACACAGTACCTCATATGTAAATCAAAATGCGACGATATGAGTAAACTCAAGACTAAAGTCTTCAAACTTCAACGTGGTTACCTGAGAACCGGAGATTTTTCAATGTTCTTGCAGCTCAATAACACGATGCAAAAAATTATTGTCTGACCCTCCCTCCTCAAGATGAAATGTCAGGAACGAAATGCTATGAGCCATCCAAAGAACTTAGAGTTACTAATGAAAACATCGTCCACCTAGATTTGGCACTCGTTTACAAAAACACTCCCAATACAGAGCCAAAGGATATAACTGAAACGCTAAATGCATTTTTCGCCTCAACACTGATAAGCAACACCGCACCATTCAGTCATCAAGCAACAATTCCCCCAGTACAGCCATTATCAAATATCACATTCTACCCAGCTGACATTTCCCCTCTTGTTTCTAACATCAAACTGTCTTATAGACCAGGTGCCGATTCCTTACCATCAGGCGTCTTTAAGATGGGAGGAACTGACATCCCAATTCTTCTTTCAAACATCTTTATTATATCCATGGAGTTGGTATCCAAGACAGTGGAAAACCTCTGTGATTATCCCCATTCACAAGAAGGAAATACGAAAAGATACTGCCAATTATAGACCAGTGAACCATACTCCAGTCATTTCTAGAATTATGGAAAGACTGATAAAAGTTAAGCTGACCAAATGCCTTAATAATAATAATCTTATTAGTAAAGACAAACATAGATTTTTGAAATATCGCTTGTGCGCAACTTACATGACTGACTTTCTTAATCTGGTTACGATTGCTGTCACTAATTGGAAATCAGTGATTGCAGTCTACCTGGATATGACAAAGGCCTTTGAGGGAGTTTCTCACAATCGGTTACTATCAAAGGTCAAGTCTTATAGTATTGTAGACCCCCTTTATTATGGTTAGCTTCTCACTTGGATTCTCGTAACCAGGTAGTTATTACTGATGGGGCACTGTCGCAACCTAAACCAGTAACCAGTGGAGTTATACAAGGCCATGTGTTGGGCCCTTTATTTATCCTCATGTATGTCAACCATATTTTTACCGTGGTCCTTCATGGGACAACCTTCTTGTTTGCTGATGACATTAAATTAATGTACACGTTTGAGTCTATCAACCTGATTGAATCTATTGGGAATATAAGCGCTGATCTACAGCCCCTCAGTTAACGGTGCAATGATTGTTTAATGGAGTTTTCGGCAAACAAAAGTTCCATACTTACAGATAAATGCATTTCGCCCCCCCCGGTGCACTTAGTATCAGCGGTAACACTACTTCTGGCAAACCATTGGTACGAGCTTTGGGTATGCATTAATCCAGTTCCTTCAACTTCTCGGAGCATGCCGAGGTCAAAGTAGCAAAATATCGCAGGACCATAGGACTGATCCAGAAATATTTCAAGTATCTGGAGAGTAAAATTAGTGTCTACATGACCTTTGACAGACCACATTTAGAAAATGGTAAATTAATTTGCTCTAATATGAGCCAGTGTGACGGAGTAGCGGCTGAAAAGGTTCAACGCTACTTTACAAAACAATTATTTGGTTCTTCCACTAGCCTCAATTTTAAACAACGATTTATTGCACTAAAACGTGAACTTGTATGGCTACGCCGAATAAAAATTAATTTGAACTTCTTTCGTTCGATGATAATGCTTAAGAGTAGTGCGCCCCACCCAGAAATGAGAGATCAGTATAACTATAGATATTCTTTACGAGGCGGGTGTAATACCGTCTTTGTACTGTTTTCTCAGAACTGCTTGTCATCGGACTATTTTATAATCAAGTACTCGCTTCTGTGGAATAAGCTTCCTCCACAAACTCGTGCGATTAGTCACCTATCAGCATTCAAGATAGAATTGACTAATCTACTGTGCTTCTTGTATGAGGTTACCAGAAGATGAGACGAGGGGCACAAGGTAGATGTATGTTATCTTGACTTTAGCAAGGCATTTGACTCGGTCAATCAACGCCTGCTATTAATTAAAATAGAGACGTTTGGTACAAGGGGACAAATCCACCAATGGCTGAGGGACTTCGTCACCAACAGCACCTTCTACGTCAAAGTAGGTGACAAGAGCTCCCGTACAACATACATCACAAGTGGTGTACCCCAGGGCTCCGTGCTCGTGTACGTCAATCAATTCGCACTTGAGTGACGCGCAGCCGAAACCGATATGAATCCCAAAATAAAACCGATTGATCCGTAATGTTCTACGGTACTGAGTTAAAAAATAATTACAAATTGTACAACAAAGCAAACCTCAAATCTGCGACCAAAAGCGCTCAAGTAATCAAGAACCAAATAGGATGTCTAACAAGAGCCAACAGGTTGATCACGTTCTCTATCCACGCCAAATTGAAATGTGGCGGGTATCGAGTCAACAGACAAACAATTGTGTGGGTGTTTGTGAGTAAGAATACGTCAATGAACAATTAATGCAAGAACAGAGTTACGTCAAATATAATAATTGTGGGTTCGGAAGGATTTTCAAAAGATCAATTTGAAATACAGCTCGGTCTGTTGTTGATTCTGATATTCGTAAATGACCTTGCTATGCTGTTGAGATCACTCACCTTGTTCTTCGCCGTCAATGTAGTTGGGCCTAAAGGAAGAGAGGACCTCAGAAGAGACATAGCTGCTCTCCTCAGCTGGACGCATAAGTGGGATATGCTGCTGAATGCTGGTAAAAGCCAGTTGCAAAAAACCTCGCAGAGACCTATTCAGACTGAGGTCAGCACTGTCTTGCAGAAAACCGGTGTTCGTGCCCCTGTACAAGGATATAGTCAGACCTCATGTCGATTACTGCTTGCAGGCATGGTCACACTTCTACATAAAGGATGTTGCCTGCTTGGAGAGAGTTCAGAGGCTCGCAACGAGAATGATTGAAGGTCAAAGAGGGAAGTCGTATAATCAGATACTTCATGACCTTGGGCTTCTTTCTCTGGAAAGGGAAGACTCCAGGGCGACCTCATCGAAACCTTCATAATAGTGAAGGGCTTATCAGGTATAGGCCAGTAGAACGGGTGGCAAGGTCACACTTCTTGGGTAATCTGGTAGTGAACCTATGGATTCGACTGCCAGAAGAGCTAACAGGACTACCTTCGGTTCGAACCTTCATACTTGCCCTAGACCGAAGGCAGGACGAAGTAGTTTTTGGGTTGTGCGGTTATTTTTCTCTCCCATTAGGGCACATGTTGAACGCTCACGTACCTTACCGTCTCTCACCGAGCAGGTGAGATGAGTTGTCCTTTCTTTCCATTTTTAGCAGGAGAACTGACGAATAACTCGATAAAGTGGTGGGTGCCGGACCTGTGCATACCACCGAAAGAACTCTGGACGCTCGATTGGTTGCGGCCATTTCCTATTCTTTGCAAACTGAAGTGAACTAAACTGAACCGCTAGGCAGAAATGACCACCATAGTATCCGGTGCCAGTACGGCTGTGCTGTAACCCCTGCTCAGCTTAAAGTGCGTCGACGTTACGGACGAGTGACTATCTTCCCCAAGTGATAGTTCTATCACTCCATCCCATCCTTTTCATTGACTGCCTCTGGTACCAAATTCCCCTGACCCGCTTAGGGACACTGTTTCCAGGAGTAGTTTGCGGTTTACCCTCCTGTGGCGAGTTAGAATCACAACTTCTGATAGAACAACTGAATAGCTTAATATTTATGCGTCCCGATGCCCATCTTCTGATAAATGGAGATTTCAATGCTCCGGGAATAGATTGGCGCAGACTTCACGTCCCGGATAATACATTCGAACTGGTCACAGAGCTGTCATAATCTCAGCATGTCACAAGCCCAACCAGATTCAGACACGGGCAAGCCCCTTCACTGCCAGACCTTGGCATAACAGGTGATAGTCACCTCACAGACACAATTCAACCGCATTGCCCTCTAGGCAAGAGTGACCACACCCTACTGTCTTTCGATATAATATTCCGCTGGTCCAGGTGCGTCACACCATGTCTTAAGGAGATTCTTTCGTTGAAAAAGACAAACTTCAACAATCTGAGGTATTTCCTCCAAGCCTGTAACCAACAAACCAATCAGGTAAGTGATATAAACATCTTGAGTAGCAGAATAGAGCAGTGTTCCCGCACGACGGACCATCTTCTGGTGCCCCACGTCCGTAAATCACCCTCGAACAGGCACCCCTTACTGCGTGCTATTCGTCATTTTTTAAAAAAACGTTCGTGGTCCTTTGCTAGGTACCAATTGACGGGTCTGACAGAAGATGCAAATGGCTTCATCCGCATTCGCAATTTATGCATAGCGAGGATCCAAGAGTACCAGCGAAAAACTCAGAACGGCATTCTAGCCAGGACACAGATAATTCGGTCAGTCCTGTACAAATTTATGCGCCGAACCCGGCAAAACACCCTATCCGCCCTTGCCCTATCTAAACCCGACGGTAACCCAGTCACTTTATCTGCAGAAGTGGCGGAAATGTTCCGGTCCCATTTTGCCAAATGTTTACCCTCCCCTCTCCAATCAGTCATCCCGATCTTTATCCCGTAACCTACCAATCTCCGTTAGAACACGTTGTCTTAACAGTCTCAGTAGTGGAAGAATAACGCAGACGCGTGAACCCAATCACCTCGATGGCCCCAGATGAAATCCACCCTCGTATACTAAAAGACTCCGCGGACGTGTTAGCTGCCACATATGCCAAACTCTTTCAAAAGTGCTTGGACAAAGGAATCCTTTCGCAACAGTGAAAGAGAGCAACTGTTATCCCTGTTTATAAGAAAGACATTCGATACTTGCTCACTAGCCATAGGCCTATCAGTCTAACCAGCATTCCCAGTAAAGTCTTCCGGCGCCTCTTAAGATGGCGTATTCTAAGGCATCAAACTGAGAACGGTTTGGTAGACGCTTCCTAACACGGCTTCCTCCCAAACGGGTCATACATCTCCAATATGCTGACCGTAATGGATAGCTTAACCCGTGCCNATGACGAAGGTCATATTTTGCACGCGAGCTTTATAGACTTTGACAAAGCCTTCGACAGAGTGCCACATATTCCTCTCCTTTACAAACTAGAGTTATGGCATCACTGGCCGATTGCTTTCCCTACTTACTAGCTTTCTGTTGAACCGCTGCTTCGCGGTTCGAATAGGCAGATTTGTTTCTTCACCCTCCCCAGTCTCAGTAGGAGTCCCACAGGGCTCCGTACTAGATCCCATCCTATTCCTGATTTATATTAATGATCTCCCTAAATGTTTCCCTGAAGCGATTACCATGTGCGCAGATGATGTCGCCATCTGGGGCACAGACGCATCCAAAGTGAAGTCGGCGATTGACCAAATCAAAAATCAACTAGTCAACTGGAACTTACCAATCAATGACGAAAAATGCGCAAGCATGTCCTTTGGTAACACTCCTGGTCAACGTTTCTGTGAAAAGCTCAACCCGAATTCAACTGGTGGATCAGCACAAACTTCTTGTTTTCTGGCTGAATAGCAATCTCCCGTTTTATTCTCACAACCAAAAGACAAGTTAAATCGTTTCTTAAACCTTATTAAACGCTCTTTTCCGCGTACAACTAAAATGGACTTTCCTTTCCTCTATGGAACATACATACGCCCGCTTTTAGAATGTGGCAGCCAAATTGTACATTCTGGTTTAATCTACGACCGCAACTCTCTAGAACGTGTGCAGCGAAGGGCCATGAAACTAGTACATGGCTTGTCTGAAATCGCCAGTCCTACAACAGCTGAATCTAAAACCCTTAGATATACGACGTATTAGAGCGGATCTTTTTCTTCTATATGACCTCTTCTCATCAGGCCAAGTTGGTTGTTTCTTTAAACGCTCTAGCCTGAAACACTTGAGGGGACACCCAAGAAAACTGTTCAAACACCCGCCCAGAACATTCATTCGCTCTAACTTCTTCACTCACAGGGGCATCACAGAATGGAACAAACGTCCACTAGCGATTGTGAACTCCTCCTCCAAAAGGGTCTCCAAAACCCTGCTGGACTCACACCTAGGGCTTACTCTTCCCTATATCTAATTAGCCTCCATCTTCTGGAGGACACTCTCACTTTACCCTGCTTGTCTCTGTTACCTCCTCCTCTCACATCCTTTCTTTCCCCCTCTACATTTTTCTTGATGCATGCACTCTTAACCTAGCGGCACCATATTGGAGCCAGCTCGATTTTCCATTAACATTCCTTTCATCTCGTGCACCAAACTGCAGAAAAGAAGACAAATACACAGCCGGGCGCAAGCCTAGAACCCGAGTACTACTTCACGATATCAAGACTTCGAGACACAGCGAGAATTAAAGTCTCTCGTTCTCTCTGTTTTCAGATAGAAAGAGAAACCGATCAATCTCAGAGATGGACGCACACTCGAGAGTACACCACGGAAGGAATTCCTGGCGCTTTGTTCGTCTGTGGCTTATAGGCAAGATAGAGTAAACGGCAGACAAAGCGGAGGAGTACTCCTGATGGTCAAAGCCGCTTACACTCAATGGGACTCACCAATAGAGCTGGTGACACCTGATGTTCAAGCGATAGAGTGTTGTATCCTCGTGGAAAGACGACCGTTAGGAGCGCTACTAGTCTATTGCACAACCCAGGCGGAACCCACAGAAGATCTGGAACTACTTGGTGCAGAGCAGGAATTCCTATCGAGGACCCAAAGGATCTTAATTCCGGATGACTTCAATCTTCCGGAGATCTGGTGGTCACAGGGAGAGGCTCCCGTTGGGACAAAGGGAGAAAGTTTTCTAACATGGCTACATGAGCACATCATGCAGGCCACAAGGTTTCGCAACCAACAGAGGGCCTTCGTCCTGGACTTAGTTATAACGCCGTATTTATCGGATATAAGTGAGGTAGCAGTGGAGACTCCACTAGGCAAGAGTGATCATGGGGTACTTAGGTCGGTACTACCAATGAAACACAGCAAACCGGCTGCCCCACTCAAACGGTTTTATAGCCGTATAGACGCTGGTGTCCCACAAAAGGCTGCGGAGCACGTAGATTGGGTACCAATAGTGTTCAGTCATCACAGAAGTCCTTCCAACTGTATCGACATATAAAATTTTATTTATAAACCATGTGTTGTCTCTTCTTGAATTACTGTACTCTGCTTCAGCTCCATTGCAGCTCTGCCTCTGAAATTATGAATCTTTCTTCGTCGCTATTCTGTTTCTGTTCTTTGAACTCGTTTCCGCGCATTTTCTCCAAGCGGATATTCCAACTCCCAATTTTCTGTCTTGCAATTACTTGTCATAAGACATACGTTCACCATGACGTGCATTACATAACAGATCACCCCCAATACTCCATTTTATGACCTTGTCCGCTTTGCGGTTCGTTTTCAACGCAAGGCAAATTTACGATATTCTACGTACCTGTTTCAAAACTACGTTCCTACACTCTTTGTACTATTACTTACTGGTCCTCACTAATCACGTTTCATATTGTTGTACATTTTGATCATGCGCACTAGCATGCTTCGCGGGCTTCGCGAAATATACCGTTATTATTATTATTATTATTATAGATCCAGAGCCAACGTTGGAAGAAAGGTGGTCTGCCATTAAGGTAGGGCTGCTTAGATTGACTGATAGGTTTGCACCCCTCAAACCTAGGAGCAGTAGACAACGATGAACTTGGTGGAAGCCGCAGCTAGATCGGACACTAGTAGTCCGAAGGAGATGCTGGGCCCGCATAAGGGCGTTCCGGACTGCCGACGAGTGGTCAATCTACAAGAGAACACGCAACAGAGCATAATCTCTCCAAAGGGAGGCGAAGTATAAACCTGAAAAAAGTTAGCGTAAAACGTAAGGCATAATCAGAAAAATTTTTATGCATACGTTCAGGTGAACCAAAACACTAAGGAGGGAGTAGGTAAACTGGAGGTAACGAAAGGCGTAATGGCCACCACAGACCAGGAAAAGGCAAATGCACTCCTTACGTTTTTCGAGGGAGTTTATCGGCCACCAACGGCAGAACAGACTGTGGATTGCAGCCTGGATAGAACAAGAGAGCAATTCACAGAGTTCATCCTCTGTGAAAACGACGTGATTTGAGAGCTCAACGACTTAAATAGGCCTAAAGCAGCAGGACCAAATGGATTGCATTCCTCCGTGATTTAGCCATCAGCAAGCGCATTAGCGGAACCGACTTCTAAGTTATTTAAGGAGTCCATCGGTGCGTGCAGGCTCCCAGAGGACCGGAAAACTGCAACTGCAGTGGCCATCCACAAGTCAGGCCCCAGACACAAGGTTTGTAACTATAGGCTGGTACGTTTGACCTCAGTCTTCTACAAGTGTCTTGAGAGGATAGTCACGAAACAGATATGTTCCTATCTGATGGTCCATAATCTTCTGATTGAAGCCCAGCATGGATTCGTTGAGAAACGATCTTGTCTAACCGACCTGCTGGCAGTTCTAGACAAACTGACATAATTAAGAGGCACAGGTCGCCAGGCGGAGGTTTGCAACCTAGATTTCAGCAAATCTTTCGAGTCTGTCAGTCAACAGCTTCTGGATCTAAAAATGCAGACACTGGGGATTCTAGTTAAGGCAAGAGAATAAATTAGACAATTTCTCAACTGTCGCACATTCAGTGTGAGAGTTGGAAATTATACAACCGAACCTGTGGGAATGTCGAGTGATGTCCCACAGGGATCAGTGTTGGGTCCGTTATTATTTTTGATCTTCCTTACCGATCTTGCGAAGGATTTCCAATATCCTTGCTACATGTTCGCCGATGAGGTGCAGTTAGCTGGGGAAGGATTGAAACAAGATCTAGATGGAGTTCGAAGGTGGTCAAATGGGATCTACCACTGAATCTAATTGTGTCAGCTCTTAACTACAAGAGCCAATGACGACACGAGAGGTGTGATGCATTTGCAGCATCTCTCTGAGGCAAAGCATCTAAGAGTTATGATTACAAATGAATTCAAGCATCCCTGCAGTGCAAGCGTGCGGCTAATAAAGCTCGATACGAAATTTTCAGGTTGTGCGCTGTTGTAATTTGCAGAAGACCGGAGGTTTTTGCACCTTTGTATAAAACTATAGTGTGTTTTGATTAAGAATATTGCGTACAAGCCTGGGCGCTTTATTTTAAACAGGATGAATGGTGTCTTGAGAAAGTACAGCGTTTAGCAACTAGAATGGTAACAGACCAGAAACCTAAGGGATACCTCCAACGACTGAGGGACAAAAACCAGTTCTCCCTGATCCGCAGATGCATGTGGGGTGATCTTATAGAGACATTTAAGATTGTCAAATGGCTTTTGGGCTTAAAGTTCGAAAACCTTTTCTCGTTCGTCCCTGTCAGGGTACGAAGAGGCATCAACGTAGACTGGAAAGAAGTCGTTGTAGAATAAATCTACGAGCTAGGTTCTTCACAAGCAGGGTTATACCACTGTGGAATAAATTACCTGAAGAAGTATTTAACTGTGTTAGTGTCGAATCTTTCGAGAGAAAGCTAGACGAATGCTGCACAGTAGTATTTCCCCAAATTGAATGTTGGAAATTAATCCTTAGGCTTTACTTTCCGAAAATTGTAAAGGATCTGATACTACACACCAACATTCTGCCTTCAGAAAACCCTATTGACTCCAATGGTTGGACGCCAAAGAAACCGCCGACAACACAAGGAACAGAACGCGCGATTGGCAAGAGCCACAATTCTTCCTGGGACAACTTCCTGGGACAACTGGAACAACTTCCTAGGACAACTGGGACAACTGACAATTCAGCTGGAAGGAAATACTATCAGTCTTGCGCAACCACCTGTGCAACTGTCCTAGGATTCCGAAGGACAGGTGCACAGGTAGATAAGCGCCTTTCTCTCACAACGATCATTCTATGTCACGGTTGATGAGAAAAGTTCAACACCAGTTCAGCTGACTAGCGGAGTTTCATAAGGCCCAGTACTAGGACCGCTTCTATTCCTCCCCTACATAAACGACTTGTCAAACACTCTGACCTCGTCGTGCTATATTTTTGCAGATGACGTCAAAGTGGTTGGTTCGAATGGGAAAAGTGATTTGGAGCGGGAGTTACAACAAGTAGCTAGATGGGCAAAGGAATGGGACCCAAGTCTTTACGCAACGAAGAGTCATGTGCTCACAGGGGCATTTGATGGCCTGGAAGTTCACACAGAAGAGCACCAGTTCGCTATCGGACCTGCTACTAGGGTTGAGGACTTCGAGGTAGTGATATCGAACAATGTTCGGTGATCTGATCCGTGTGCAGTAGCAGCGCTCAAGACTAGGGGAAATTATTTAGACTACGGTCTGTCCTAACATGCCGACGACCGAAAGCCTTCATTTCCGTTTACAAAGCCATAGTTACACCTCACCTAGAGTATTATATACAGGCTTGGTCATCCTTATTCAAGACGGATGCTGTCTGATTAAATAAAGTTTCGAATTGGCTACCAGAATAATTGGAGGCTAAATGGGGAGAACATATGAGGAAAGACTAGAGGCTCTAGAGCTTTTCCCATTAGAAAGAGGGAGACTGAGAGGAAACCTGATAGAATCTTTCAAAATCATGAAGAGAATATCGGGGATAGAAGTGGACAGTCTTTTCACATTAGCTCCTTAACGCGGTACAATGGAGATCACAGATATAGGAGGTGGTTTCCAAGAGCTTCGAAAGCTAAGTGATAGCACGTCATTCTGAAGGCACGCACTTAAGCTGGCAGAGGATATAGTAAATTTGAGACTGAGAGTCACATCCTTACAACATACAACATACAACTTCGCAACATGTTGCAAATAAATGTCAGCGTCATTTTTAAGCGTCTGTACAGAAAAATTAAACCACATTCGGTACTGTACTTCATCCAAATGTTCCCATATCACATCTCCGACCAAACCCGTAACGTTTTTCAAGCGCCTTTTGATGTGGCTCCCGAAGGACTCAACGTTATTAGTATGAACACCAGTTAGGGGGTTGACGAAACCGTCTGTGTGGTTGACACACATATGTATGTAACCTAGGGGACAAAGTGATTGGTAGGCTGCCCACTCATCGGTGTCAATTGTGGCTCCAGGTTGCATCCAACGTTGGATAATGGGCAAGAGGACCTCCGCAGAGCGGTTCTCTACCCTTCGGAAATATCCTTTTTTCAGATTTCGGTCGTACTACTCGAACATCCATACTGTGGGTACCGGACGACCTCTACCATATTTACTTTTGACAGCGACACTTTCATCCACTTCCACAATGCTACCGACACCACCCAGTTACGTTGATAGTGAACACATCACTGAAGAACACACATCTCTGCAATAAGTGTATCACTGAATTTTAATCTTGCGTGAAACATTTGCCATAGCAGCGGCACGTGTCACCATCACAAAGTAGAACATTAATTCCATTAGAGTGCTTAACGACAGCCTTGATTTTTCATAGAATGTTCTTGAACGAATGGATATCCTTTTCTTGCAATGTGCGCATTGGAAAACAAATCCATTCGGGCTGCGGGAGAACTCCTGCATGTTCATAGTACGACCACAAGCACAAGTAAGTGTTTGAAGCAATAAATGGCGGTCCTGTGTATACTCCACACACGCCTCTCCTTGGGTTTGGTGTAGCATCCGATACATTTTCGACCTGTCCGACATGTTCCAAGGTCGCTATTTAAAACAAACCGTGTAAAGATCGACCCTCATGTATCATCAAAGAGAAAGCTGTTTTATATATTAAAAATGTCTAAAGAAATATCTAAACCATTTAACAGCATCCGCTTCTTTAATGACCCAAGATTAAGCAAATAGCTGGGAGGTGGGTGCCGGATGGTGTTGTGCGCCTAAACATTTAACTAAATAAAAAAGTTTACCTGGGGGTAACTGTCGACCAGCTCTACACCTTGGAACTCACAGGTGCAAGAAACTGGACAACCCGGCAAGCTGCCTTCACCGTCCTGGGCACCGAACTAAACTGAACTGAAACCTGAACATAATTGAACTTGACCTTGACCGCGCGTGGTATCAATTTTCGGAGCGTGTGGTGAAACTCGAGGAAATCTTCTTCAAATCAGACCACGGTGGATCCAGGTCTAGCTAAAATCGACTGGTACTCGCCTAAGGGTCAGCTCAGGGTGCTACGAAGGTGGGCCTAGGCGTTAGTTGTTCTGAGAAGAAACTCGGTGAGTCCAGCGTCCGCGTTAACTTTGGCTTGTGGTTGACGTTCCTATCCAGTGCATGCTCTCGACTCTCTTTTTTTACCATTATACATCTCTCTCTTTTTTCTATCGTATTAATCTCAGGCTGTATATCTATTAACTATATCCGTTTGCCTAAGACTCTCTAATTCTACTGTAATCATCAGAACCTACAACTCAGACGCAACATGTTATATCCTGATGACCACGAGAGCTGTGAGCAGAAAATGCTCTTCAGCCGAAATGGCTAGCCCTAAAACTGAGGACAGGGTGTTTCCCTCTGGGAGAAAAGACTGCCTAGCTAGTGTAAGAGAGGGTATCTTCTGTGACTTTTGCGATACCTGGTATCACCGAAAGTGCTGTAAACTGACCATCAAGGCCTACCAAATCTACACCGAT
>UZAN01049029.1:3859-22933 GCA_900618425.1 Echinostoma caproni | reverse complement strand
TGGTACAGATAAACAAAGATCAGATTAAAGAGAGAAGAGAGAATACTACTCACAAGAATCGTCAAAATGTTGTTTTCATCATCCTTTACGGTGTTTCAGCCACCGTAACAATGCTGGATGTTGAGAAGTTTCAGTAAGAGGTGTGATGAGCAGTGAATGAAAACGGAGTTGTGCCAGCTGGAGATTTAAAGGTGATGTATCTTAAGATAGAAGAGCCTAGTATAAAGCCGGGGGTGGAGACGAACGAGCTATTAGCGACCCAAGCAAGGTTTTAGATACAGTCAAGTAACTCTGATACCCAGGATGCGTCAAGCCTCAGCTTGAACTCGGCAATGGTTTTTGACTCCACTACCTTTTGATGCAGTTTGTTCCATGTATTTACTACCCGGTGCGATAAAAAGCGCCTCTCGGGCGTTTGGATCCTCGGGGATTTCCCAACTTCATGTTGTGCCCCCTCGCTGTTGCGGAGTAGATGGAGTAGATGGGAGATTCCATGGGAGAAACCCATCAAGATACGGAAAGTTTCAATCAGGTCATCCCTTTGCCTTCTCTGTTCAGGTGAAAACAGGATCAGCCCCTGAAGGCGCACAGCATATGCCGCGCTTCGAGGGTGCGGGAATATGCGCGTGAATCTTCTCTGCACTTTCTTTCGAACCTTTTGGTTCTTCTTCTAGGGGAGATCGAACGGTGGCCGTGTGCAATAGAGTCCCTGTACGTCATGGTTGGCTTTAACCTGAACAAGGTTTTATGGGCCGTACGTACGTCAGCAAGACACTGGACAGAAGAGTTAAAAGCGGAGTTCATGTTGACCCTTAGATCCTTGATCTCTGACACTGCTGCAATAGTTTCCCCGTCCTTTCAATTCGCTGCATTCAAAGGGAGACCCCATTCCACAAACTGTTTGCACTGCATCTACGTCTAGAAAGAGGTCTGCACCCTGATGCAACCCAAGGAGCTTCACGTCATCCGCAAAGATGAATGACGGGTTAGATAAACGGGAAACTAGGCCACAGATGAAGACTAGAAACAGCAACGGTCCAAGGACCGAGCAATAGGGCACCCTGTTGTGTGCATGAGCGCAGCCAGCCCGACCCCCATCACCCTATCGCGAAAAGTTGTCTCTGTCAGGTAGCTCTCAGTCCACCTAACTAAGCTAGAGTGGATCTTAATTGATCCTAGCTTGCCGAGCAGCAGCCGATGGTTTAAGGAGTCCAATGGCTTACCGAAGTCTACATAGCAGACTTCGACTCCCATCCCCCCTTTCAGTCGTTCAGCCACGATGTCCATAAAGGTTCATGAGGCTAGATCGGTATTGGCGGAGACCGTGCTGCGCCCTCCTCAGCACGTCACATTGGGTGAGGTAACTGGCCATCTTATCCCTGAGGATCCTCTTCACAATCTTGAGGACCACTGAGAGTAAACTGACGGGATTATAAATGGTGACCAGCTCCCTATTGCCCCCTGTGTGGATGGGGGCCACGGTAGCTACTTTCCAGTCCTGTTGCAAGGTGTAGGTCGTCATGGATTGATTGAGAAGTCGAGATGATGGGGCTGCCAGTTACCTTCTTGGAGGCCTAAGCAGTGCTGGGTGGATTTCATCAGGACCAACAGCTCTGCCCCTATACAAACCGCACAGAGTCTTTTCTACATCCTCCGGTAAGGTGATTTCCTCTATCGGCGTGGATCCAAGTGGCTAGTGAGTGAGTCGCGAAATGCCCTCATCGTTCGTGTACACTCCGAAAGTGCTCACAAAAGGCAATGGCGTTTTAGAAGTTTGTCGTGCCGGGGGTAACGTCCTTCCGTCTGATAAAGCATACTGCTTTCCTTGTAGTCGAATTAGACCGGACATACCCATAGTAGATCTTGAGTGAACTCTTTGCTTTCTTGGTCAGAGAAAGTTCAAAAGCTCTTTTGGAATCCAGGAGGATGTCGTCGAAAGACTTCTTCTCCTGCAGGTACTGGAGGTGCCTTAAATGCCCATCTATGGCACAGANACAGAGTCGCTACCACGCAACTTGCTTTCTAATCAGGGTTTTTTCTTTCGGCTGGACCACCAAGGTGGGGTGAACCTTAACCCAACGGGACACAGGGGTGCGAATCAATTGGTGAGTCAGTAGGTTATCCCTAATCTATTCCCACAACTCTACAATCCCATGGCTTGCCTCTGATGAGACCATGGTCTGAGCGGTAGCCAGGAGACATTCAGTACTCATGCATCTAGAACTTCTACGCAATTTCCCCTGGGACATTGGAATAGCACAGCCGTACTGACACCGGATACTAGCGGTGCACCTTTATCCCTGTTCCGAAATGTAATTCCTGCTTTTGGTAAACACAAGATCTAAGGTGCTGGGAAAGTTACCCCGCCGCCACCGGGTGGGATTGGTGAATTGCTGGGTGAGAACCAATTCGCACATCACCACCAGTAGCTCATCCCGAAGCTACCCACTGACGTACACCGATATCAGGTGCATTGAAATCCCCCAGAACAAGAACTTCACTTGCCCAAGTTGTTGTGTGCCGGAGAAAATCGATCAGTGTTGCATCTTCGTCGATGCCTGCGCTTGGGCTGCGATAAACACACCGGACTGTTAATCTTGTTCCGGGGAGTATCGCCCGCGCCCGTGCAGTTAATAGAAACCAAAAGAAAAATAATGACGACGAAGTTTATTGTCACATTGCCCCTGTTGAGGAAACTAGAACGCCTTTCAACCAGGATCAAACTGATTCGCTCGGTTGCTTGGTGGACGAGGTTAAAACATATGGTAGTGATCATAACAGGGCCTCGACCCCACGAATCATTGAACATTGAACCACTATTGCCGGAGGACCTGATGATGGCCGAGAATGACGTCGCGAAACTAGCAAACAACAAAATTCCCCCTTGAACTGATAGCTTTAAAACAAAATGGGTGAACGGGCACAAAATGGCTGTGATTCACCAGAGCTCTGTGCGCAGACCAAACCCCATTCTAGTGAAGGGATTAATATGCTTTGGAGGGAGATTAGACAGTTCTTACTTGGCGTTCGAAACCAAGCACCCGANAACCATATCACCACTTTGTTGATACAATACCACGCACACAACGGACGTGTGGGCATCAATCATCTGTTGAACAACATCCGACCGAGGTTCTGAATAACGCGGGGTAGAACTACAGTAATGGGACCCATCGGCAGGTGTGTTTTGTGGTCGATAGAATGCGGTAGCCGAGAGAAAAGAGTTGACCTCTCTATCCGAATTCAGGGTCCGAGCGGGTTGCTGATCATTTGCGGAAACAGGAGTGGTTTACTTTGAGCTATTGGTGATGAAATAAGGATGAACCGTTACAAAACTGTACGGTTGCATATTGATCTGCGTGCAATCTGACGCGGTATACATTGAGATGGCGCATAGCTTCTCTACCAAATCTTTCCTAATGGCGCTCCAAAGGTTCATCAGTAGATGCGGAGTTCCGACTAACATCTACTCCGACAATGGCTTTAACTTCGTCGGCGCGTCCAGTGAACTTCAACGGTGGCTGCCATGCGTAGATCAGNGGAAAGACCAACGATTGACCTTTTAGGGTGTTCTTTGGCATTTCAACCCAACATAAACCGGGCATCGGGGCGAATTGTGGGCACGGGTGATATAATCGGTTTGAATTATGATAACATTGGCACTAAGCAGTCATTGACTACGAGACACTAGGCACGGTACTAATCGAGGTAGAGCGGATTTTGAACAATGAACCCCTAACTCCGGTTAAAAAGGAAGTCCCAGGTCTAGCACCCAGGCCGAACAACCTGATACTACTGAAACCAAACCACGAACAAGTCAAGCCTCGCACAATTATCAAACGCTTCTCGACCGGCTGGAAACACGTGACCTAACTGTCTGGCGTTCTCTAAAAACCGAGGGATCCAATAAAACTTGCCCACACTGCAGGCAGGTCAGAAATGGACGCTTATAGAAAAGTTTTTTCAGTTTTGCGACATAATTCTGCTTTCGAAAGACCAACTACTATTAGATGGATGGTCCTTAGTGGTCATTAAGGAACGTCACCCGGAAAAGAATGGACTCGTGCGCACGGTTAAGATGAATTCGGTGGCTGGTGAAATCCTGCGAGCTTTCCGGCGAATTTGCTATCTGGAAACAGAAAAGGCGGAGAAAACGGAGAATACACGCAGTTGTGAAATCCTCCGGTTAGCCATGAAAGTGCCAAGAGTCATAAAAACGGCTTGTGGTTAACCTTATGAAATGCCGGAGACAAAGAGAACGACGACAGACAAATTGGAATGATACACTGGCAAGAAATAGGCAGCTAAAGCAAGAATCGGTGCTCTTTAAAATTTCCCTTTTACCGTGTGAATTAAGGGAGGATTCTGCAGGGCGGTGTATTTATTGATCTGTAAAACTCTTCCTGTAGACCTAAATATAAACCACCCATGTATCCATTAAATAATTTTGGTGTTCCACCCTTCCAAAGCCACCCACCATATACATTTTGACGGTCTATCTCACTTCTATATTTAAACATCAATCCTATGCACATGCTGACCAGGCAGCAGTGTTCACCTTTTCACCTAATCTCTAATCAATACACTGGTCTAACTAAAAAGCTAGATCAGTGGAACACAATCCTTTCTGGCAAAAACCTACACAAGATTTGTCACGCATAATCCTACCATTTTAGTTACGTTTTCTCGTGTCCATCATTCTGATCCACCTCATCTTCGTTGAACATGCTGAACAGGCAACATTGTTTGCCTTTCACCCCATCTCCATTTCAGTACACTGCTACAGCTTTAAAACTCTATCAATGCAATAGAAGCTTATTGGTGAATACTTTCTCAAGTACAGTCGCCCAGTTCTCATATTATGATAACCTCACACTTCACACCTTTTAATTTGTTCTTCTTATTTGCCACGACACGTACGAGCAGACCTGTTGTGTAGGCGTTTATAATCACTATTTATTAACATTATACTGATGTTGCGTCCCGAGATTCCAGCTCTTTAAGGGTATCCGCGTTTTTACTTTATAGTTTGAAGTTGCGCTTTCTCTGGGAATTTTCCTTATACATATAAATATCTTCGTCCATTAATCCTCTCTGCATATTCTTTTGTAACATTCTGTTTTTCCCCACCACTTCTCACCGGGGTATTATCTCAGACAGTCGAGCTTTTCCTCTTTGTTTCGGATTCGGTTGGCTTGGGCCTGTCGAAGGCTTGGGGTCTACACAATGTTCACAATGGACACTTTGGCTCCGACAACGGTTGTTGGGCGCGGCTGTATCAACCGCTTTCACTACATGCGTACGCATTTTGGGTTAAGTTGAGGATCACACACCCCTGCCTCAAATATAAGGTGTTTTAAGATTAAGTGTAACAGCAATCCGAACAATGTTCAATACGCATCGCAATGTCTCGACTTCGACCGACCAAATTTCCAGCAGGTAGAAAAACAGTTTCTATTATAGGCATAAATCAATACATCTTTGTGACTTACGAAACCGCCGTAGGCCCTAGTCACAGAACAATAAATAATAGAGCAAATCACGTAGCGAGACCACAAAGATGAGGAGGCCGGTTAAAGCAAATGTCAAACGTTGATAAAAGACAAATAAGAGTTAAGAAAAGGAAGATAATGGAATAAGAAAAGTAGTGTGTACAAGTGCTGTTGAAACCCATCACACATAGATTTCAAACGGAATGTCTCCAATTGACATTTGAATAATTGATTTTGAGTACCGTGTGGATTCATTTGTTTTTTAGACGCCGATGGGATAGTTGCTAATACATCACTGTTCAAATGCCCGTCTCATGTGGCGTAGGTGGTTAGACCATCAAGCCTGGTGATAGTATCGGAGATCAGAGGAGAATACGTCGGTTTGAGTAAAACCCGCCCAAGTAGGTTGAATGTTCCGACTAGCCGGGGTTTAGAGGATTCAGGTACTGTCGTCAGACGTGGACGATTGCAATCAAGTAATTTATCGTGATATGAAAATCGATCAAGCATATCTATTAAGGAAGCTGGGTTTTGGCGAACACCGGGTTTTCTTTTTCCCTTTTTGTTGAAGGCTAGTCAAGCCGCTGGTGACCACAACATGCAGTCGTTGATATTCATCTGTGGCGATTGCAACTGTGGCGTTGATCGTAGCTAAGTTCCAATTGGATATCGATGTTTTCCATCCGTTTCCAATATTGATATTGCAATTAACCTTGTCATGTATTTCATGTTCACCTGGATTGATGGCGACCTAATGTCTAAGGCTAGGATTTGTACACTCGTGGGAAATAAGTTAGCCAAGAATAAGCCCTCAACCTGTACAGCCGGCCTGTTGCCCGGCGGTGTAGCTCCCAATCAGTGACGGTAACAGTAATAGCAAAATTTAACATGAAGCATGAAACATAAAACAGGAGTAAATGGTCAATGACTGTAATTCGTAAGCAAACGTCTGAATAACAAATGAAAGGAAGATTGCTCCAAGGTTTGGGTTTAGTTATTGTTTGATGGGAATTCAATCTGAACGACCAGAAAACGTTTCGACTCCGTGACGCTTCATATGCAGACTTCGAAAGCCGGTATTGTGAATGACGTCAATGAAGTTGGCATAGCTTGAGGGCTAATGAACCCAAATGTCCATTAGCCGATATATTCAATTGTGGCCCATTCCGCCCCGAGTTATTCATTTTCAACTTAACCACTGCTGATTGCGTTTGTGATTTCCGTATTTCTTGTTAAAGTGTCAAAGCATCATGTTTGTGCTCAAAATGTTTCATTCAACTTGAACAGCTGAACATTCAGGATTATGCGTTGGTTTTTATGGATTGTCATGTGGGTGATATTACAGAATGTGTTCGTTTTGAGGTATCAAAATTGTAGAAAGACAGACGTAAACGAGAGGGGATATTTTTGAGGAAAATGATGAGTATAAAATTAGAGACCAAAGATTCCATGATAAGCGCCAGTGATGAGAAAAAAAAGAGGAAAGATCGCAAATACAATAAGTCAATAAAACGTATCATTTCCTTGAGTCAACCAGTTACATTCTCACCACCAGGAATATTTTCCAGGATCCCTTCTAAAAGGCAGATATTTCTGACATTTCTTCTGAACGATCCATTAGTGGTTTTTACCTCCACTTCTCATTTAATGTCTTGCATGTAGTCCGTCTCACATCAAAGGGACTATCGTCTGAATAACTTAATTAATCTATGACTGATCGAAGCCCCGAAGCAAATGAATGCGATCACAGAAGCAATCTGTATTGCAGCATACAGAGAAACATGTTCTTTGAGAAATATATAAACTCGCTGTACAGCTTCTTACTACTCATTTCCATCCGCTTATCTCCACCTTCCCCCGTCCATTGAATGATTGACCGCCTCTCCGTATGTTCTCCCACGAACGCCGCACGTCGAAGCCACTCATCGTCCTCTCGATTTAAAGTTTGCTGTTCCTTCAATTTCCATTGACATGCTTACGTAGTGCATTTCTTCACCCTCACCATTTACATCTGCGACCTTTTCCGCCTTGTGTTTCGTTTACACTGCAGTATTCTTTCCACTCCTTTACCTTCTCTACTGTGTGTCTCTTCTAATTAAACCTTCCATATGCTTGCACTGTTGTTGTACATATGATTTTATTGCACATATGATCATGCTTCTTGCATGCTTCACGGGCTTCGTGAAATATATTTCTATTTATTTATTATTTGAGTTTGTTTGTTCCTGCCTCGCATTTATTTTAGTTAGTTAGTTTTGTTTTCTTTGTGACCTGATCGCTCACTTTTGACTCGTTCTAGTGCATTGTGAGAGTGAGAGTGCTATTCTCATCCGGATTCTTTTCTTTTGTTTAGACTCTAAATTACGCGCACAGTAACATGGCTTTTGTTCTCAAGCTGGTCCGAGCGCTCCGTTGTCAAATGAAATGCGAGCCAAGTATGATGTTTGTCCACTCACAAGGGTGACTAAGTGCAGGTCGTACGGGGAGAACGTAGAGAACCAATTTCTGGGAAAGTTATTCGCGTTTACCGGGAAAAGAATGTGATCCAAGTCGAGCGAATGCAGTGTCGTAAGATCAATGGTGTACACGTGCACATTGACATTCATCAGTTATCGTCGCGGGGCCTTTGAATCTGGCCGTGCCTTGTTATCGTGGAATATTATTTCGTAAAGTTACGGTTGAGGAACGTGTTAACATCACTTTTGAATCAACTCGTTATATTCTGAAGGTCAAGTGTCCTCCAACGCCATATTTTTGAAATCCTTGCAGTTTATCGCGCAGAAACATCAGTTTCTGATTTTTGGCCCATTCTGTGAGGATTCGATTCAAAAGACTGTAACAATCTATTCATTGAAACCATAAAAACGCCGTGCTGGATGGCGTATGGCGTTTAGGTGCCGCTCTGTTGATAGTTTGACCGTTCCATATATTATCGCAAGTAACATTTGTTCCATCATGGGAAAACTCAATGATGTCAAGACCATGATACACCAGAAGGAATGCAAGAGTGTAAGGACAATTCTACTCCAGGAAAGCTGGTTACATCCTGATATTAAGGACAACGTTGTGCATCTTGATGGATTTGACATATTACGAGTCGATCGTAATGTGAACTTCCCTCATAGAGGTGGTGGAGTGGTCACTTTCATCAACAGGAAATGGTGCAAAAACGCTCGTAAAAGTTTTCAATTTAATACTCCCAAGATAAATTGTATTTTTGTTCATTGTAAGCCCCGATTCATTAGTCACTTTCATCATATTACATTAGCGAACATTTACATCGCTCCCGACACGCGTGCTTCTGATATTCATATGTTTGTCGACTCCTTCTCTTCACAACTTGTAACCGGTTAAGACCAGTCTTTATGCATTGCTGCTGGTGATTTCAATCGTTTCAATATCTCTTTCCTTACAACTTTAGACTTGAGAATCTTGCAAATTTTTCTACCCGGCTTGGCGTCCAACTAGACGGGAGTTTTGTACATAGCCCCGAAATCTTTTTCATTGAGAAGCGAACTCCCATAGGTAGCTCCGATCATTGCTCTATTTTTTGCACCCTAAGATTTACGGTAAATATTTTCATCACCATATAACTGTATAACAACCAGAATCATCCTAAGGAGCAGTCGTACTTCTGGAAACTTAGGGAGAGGGAGAGAAACTTAGAGATATGGTTTCATTTACCGACTTCAATGTCTTTTCCAATGCAGAAAACAGTTCCAGTTGTGAGCATCTTACATCTTATCTTAATTTCTGCTATGATCCGTGTTGCCCAGTTGACAACTTATGTATTCGAACTGACAGATTATCTTCGCCTCTTCTAAAAAGGTTTCGTCGTGATAAAGAAAAGTCTTACAGGACCGGAAGGTGCAGTGCTGTCAAATATCTATCATTAATGATCAAAATAGAAAACAGCGTCTAAATCGGATATATATCGAAACTCTAAAAGTAAACCAGAGCTGCCGCAATATGTGGTCTGCTTTGAAGCAGCTCTGTTGATCACACAACCAATCTTTTCCGGATGTTGAGGAGTTAAACCATCAATTCGCAAATGCTACTGTACGGAACTCAACACCATCTTTATTTACATCTACTGGAGAGAAACAATCTGTCACCCCTGTGAAGTCCTGAATGTACTTCAGTCCCTTAAATCTAACAAGGCACGTGGCCCTGATTCGTTGTCCCCCTTCTTACTGAAAGAGTGTGCTGAACAACTTGCTTCACCTGTTTCTGAGTTGTTCAATTTGTGTATGTCATCGGGTAGCATCCCTGTTTGTTTAAGAACTGTTTGGAAAACCCCAATTCCCAAAAAGGGATCTTCCAAATATCGACCGATTGCCTGCACATCAGCATTATTAAAAGTTTTTGAAAGAGTCATTCCTAACCAGCTGACCCTTTTATCTGTCACCCATAACCCTATTCAGTTTGCTTACAAACATTCGCTTTCCACTCATGATGCTGTTGCTCCCGTTGTTCATTACGTTTCATCCTTATTGGATAAAGGGGCTGGCATCGTCCGTTTAACTTGTCTTGATTATGCAAATGCTTTCGGATCACCTGGCCACGGCATTCTCATTCAATGTCTTTCGGACTGTGGTCTGGCACCTAATTTACTGAATGTACTAATTGATTACTTCACTCATCGGACGCAATACACCTTTGTAACGGTAAATCGTCCTCCCTGCTAGAAGTTAACTCTGGAGTTTTTCAGAGTGCAACTTTGTCTCCATTTCTTTTTTCACTGTATATTAAGGAGCTTCCCATCCCTCCCAACTTTATCACCTGCAAGTATGCTGATGACGTGGTGGTCGGCTGTCCCTCAACTGTTCCTGGTTGTTTCTTTCAACTTCAAGTTTGTCTCAATAACGTTTTTAGTTGGTCGACTCCCCGATCTTTAATTCCAAATGTAGATAAATGTGTGGGTGTTTCTTTTGGCCTTAAAACAGGCATATCTTGTCAAACCCTTCTGGATAATCAGCCTGAACTTTCTGTTAATGGTAATACCATCCCCAAAGGTAACCCTGTGAAATATCTTAGAGTTGCTTTGTCACACAATCTTTCTTCAGTCCAGTACAGTCCAGTCCTCACAAGAAGAATAATGGCCTTTGCCAATCGATCGTCCAGATTATTGTGTTGTCGGCGGGTGTTCTTGACTCCCAACACTGCGTATTCTGAGTTTCTTTTAGCCAGGTTCTCTCAAGCGGGCTGGAAAAGAGAAAACACAAGAGATGTCTTCTCACCTCGTCGGTGAGAGAACTTAGTTTTCTGAAACGTCAGTTTCAAGTGCAATTTAAAGCCCCGATTCCATAGCTCAGGACTACAATTTACCCTGCTTTCCTTGACGATACATTACCACCTAACCTCAGGGAAAATGTTTGACCAAAACGCATCCAGTGCCGCCTTGAAGTTGTGCACATTGGTGGAGTTGACCACTCCCCGGGGTAACCTGTTCCACATTGGTATGACCCTTTGAGCGAAGAAATTGGCCCGGACCTCTAATATAGCATGGTTCTGTTGGAGCTTAAAGCTATGACCCCTCGTGTTTTGAGCACGAGAAACCGTTAACAAGTCATCTGCATGGAGTCCTGATAGCCCTCTGACTATCTTAAAGGTCTCTATCAGGTCTCCTCGGAGTCATCTACGTTCCAGCNTTCATAGATCTTCTCCTTTTGCCCAGCTATCATTCGGGTAGCAAGTCACTGCACCTTCTCCAGGCATGCTATATCCTTTCTATAGTATGCTGCCCATGCCTGAACACAGTATTCGATGTGGGGGCGAACAACTGCCTTGTAGGTGGGTATAAAATCCTCTGCGTTTCTACATGTAAGGGCAGTGCACAGCCTGAAGAGTTCACCACGAGCCTTTTTAGCTCCCTTCAGACATCGAGTTTCAGGCTTGAAACTCTTCGTGAGAATGACTCCTAAGTCCTTAACGGTATCCGTGTGCTGCACTGCCAGCTGCTCGTCCCCAACAGTATTTGCTCTCACAGTTAGGAGCTGACACTTTTCGAGATTTAATGGTAAATCCCACTGAATTGACCATTTTCTAACCGCTTCTGCATCACGCTCTAGGTTTGTTCCTGCCAAATTCACATCGTCCGCGAACATGAAACATGGATTTTGGAGATCCTGTGTCAAGTCATTGATGAAAATAAAAGCAGTAGGGGTCCTAAAACTGATCATTGGGGCACCCCGCTTGTTACTCTTGCAGGTTCGCTCAGGTAGTCACCAACCTTCACACAGAACGTGCGATGGCTGAGGAACTGCACTACCCAATTTCTCACTGCCCCATGTAATCCTACATCTTGTAGCTTGAGGTCTAGTAACCTGTGGCTGACTGAATCGAAGGCTTTGCAGAAGTCGAGGTAGCAGACCTCAACCTGCTGACCTTCGTCAAGCCTCTTAGTTACCTCATCCAAAAAGGTCAGCAAGTTAGTCAGACATGATTTTCTCTCGGTGAACCCATGCTGCGTTGAGGCCAAGAGGTTATGAGCCGTTAGATGTTGACATACTTGCCCCCTGGTGATCCGTTCCAAGCATTTGCACAGAACGGATGTCAGACTAACTGGCCGATAGTTACTCACCTTATGCCTCGGTCCTGACTTGTATATAGCAACAATAGTTGCCTTGCACCAGTCCTCTGGTCATACCCCCGTCCTTAGTGATTGCTCAAAAAGGACAGTTACCGGACGTGCTAGAAGTCCCGCTAGTGGGCGAACTATAGCAGAGTGTATGCCATCCGGCCCTGCAGCCTTATGTCGATTTAGTGACGCGAGTTCCCTGGCTACATCACTCTCGCGAATGATTATATCACTAATCGCTGGTATATCTAACCGCGGTGCAGTGGGCTCCACAATAACCGTTTGCACTGGTTGACGGTATATACTCTTAAAAAAGGCCAAATGGGTGGTTGCCTTGTCTTGGTCTGATGTGGCCAAGCTACCTCCACTCATCTCCAAGGTGCCCACACTTTCTTTAATATTTTTGTTGGCTTGCACGTAGGCATAAACCCTTTTGGGATTATGCTTGATGTGCTGTGCCAGGTTCTTCTCTTCGATAAACTTTCCTTCTCGTTGTAGAGCTTGTGCCTTATTACGAGCCTTCGTGTACTGACACCATGCCTGATGCGTGTCATAAAGTCGATAATTTGACCAACCTCGTCGGCGTGTTTTAAGTGCCCTATCTAGCTTGGGCCGCCACCACACTGGCCTGTGGTTTCCACGCCTCGGACGTAACGAAGCAAACTCATCCATAAGTCGGCACAACCCTACTTGGATCTTTTATCATCTCTCTTCCACTGTGGGTTCCGGGGATTCTGGTGTCCAGATAACCTGCTTCACTGCTTCACGCGGGGCCACCTCATTTAAACGACTATAGCATCGTATCAGTGAGGCTTCTGGCTTCCTGTGCTTTTCCGTGAGCAGGAATCTCAACACTAGATGATCACTTTTGCCCAGTGGTTCTTCTAGTTTTATCTCGCTTACATCCAAAACGTATCTTGTTATAACTAGGTCCAAGATGGACGACCTCTGTTGATCCCTGAATCTTGTGGCCTGCTTAACGTGTTGCGTCAGCGCGTGTGAGTGTAGCCAGTCTAGCAGAGTTTCACCTGTAGACCCACTCGTTGCACGCGCTTCCATCCAGTCGATCTCCGGGAGATTGAAGTCTTCAACTATTAGAACCCTTTGGGACTTCAAAAGGCACATTTGCATAACCGCAAGTAGCTCAGTATCCTCTATGGATGTTGCTTGTGGTGCTCTGTACAATCACATTATACTTAGTGGTCTCCTACCTAGGAGCACATTGCATGTTATGACCTAGATATTAGGTGTGGCTAGGGTGGTTTGTGAATTCCAATGGTTCATATTATTCTTGATCATATTATTCTTGGTCCAAACATGTTGAAAACATTCATATTCGGGTTCGTAAGCTATCATTCTACGTCTTTAGGCTTAAAAGGCTCGGCGTTCGTTCAAATTTAATTCTCAAATTTGTAACTACTTGCATTCTTCCACATTGTACTGTTCCCCCGTATATTTTTCTGGTATGTAGGAGAAAGACTTTGTTTTCTTTTCCAGATCTATTAAACTTCTTTCTTGTTGCAGCGGCATTTCAAATACCGTCTTGGTTGACTTTATTGTGAGCAAGCATTTTGACCCATGCGATCAATTTATCAGCCATATCCTGTCCAACGAAGAACACTGCCTACACTCCCATCTCAATAAATCGGTCTCTCATCCAAGTACCCGTTCCTCATTTCGGATTCTTTATGCACGCACCACCACACACAAAAGAGAGCATGATCCTTTATTTTGCTCGCATCCTGATCAACCGAGCAAATATTATTGCTAATTTGAACAATCATCTTTCACATTAGGATTTTACCTAAATCTATCTGTTTGTCATTCTGTAAATGTGCATTTCTTCTTTTTCCAATGCTTTACGTTTTTCCCTACTGTATTATGTCGAAAATGCTGAAAGTTCATCCTATCGGTGCATACAGCTCTACTTGACTTGACTTGACTTGACTGTCTGTGGGAGATATGAACAAGTACGCTAAAAAAACCGTATCCTAAATGTTCAATAAATATTCGGAACCCCTCTCTTGTTCTCATCAAATTCTTTTGTTCCTTATTGCCGGTAGTACCTACGGTTACCTTAGACTGTCAAACAGAAAGATCGGTGGATTCTTTGCATACAGAGATGTTATAACCCTGAGAACTCAGTGTTCCTGAGCAAGTTTCATATAAATACCAATGTGGCGTCAATGCGTTGGGTCAAATTGGAGATACATAACTTTTTCCACAATCACATCGATCAGTAATGTGTACCTGTTTCACCTTGACCGCTTAAATGGTGTATAGAATCTCTTGCATTCGGGCTGGGATATCATCGGGTATCTAATTTCCGTGATGAAAACCGTCATATCTAGTTAGGAACAGAGTCAAACTGATTCACACAAATGATCCCGGTGGGTATTTGGTCTAAACATTTAGGTAAAGACGCGTTAATTAATTTCCTTTTCGAATGTGAAATTACAGGTGAGATAATCAGTCAATGTTCTTGGGGAAAATGAACAAAATCAACTCGTACGATCATTTGGTAAAGCAGTTGAGAGCTGTTGAGCGTGATTGAAAAAGATCAACACAAACCCCGCATGACACGCATGATCAAGGTTGAACTAGTTGACTGCTAAAAAGCAACTGTTGTAACGCTGCGATACCACTGAACTAGCAAGAGCCGTAACCAACGATACTTGCGGCACCAGAGATCCAAGAACTGTCCAAACTAGCGGAATAGTGACGGTGCGTCCAACTGCCGTACCCCAAGTGAGTTCCAACCGAACCGAAACGGAAACACCCCAGGAACCATTACGATCCTCGAAACCTGACCAGAAAGAACCCGGAATAGGGGCCCTTCAGGTGAGATTCTATATTTTGCTCGATTGTGAAAGGCAAAGCGGACGGCTCATCTGTTTATATACAGTTCGCTGACCGACCATCAATAAACTTGTAAAATAACTGGAAAGTAGTGAGTAACGGGAAAATGGACCAATAAAGATCAAACATGGCCGGTGGTGCGGTATGAGTCCTTTTTGGTGGAAAACCAAGAAATTTAAATTTTATAAAATAAATAGAAAAATAGGGAAAATAGAGAGAAGCAGTCATATTTTTAGGAGATAACGGCCTTTTTGCTATCAGCGACGGTCCACTTATGGGCTTGTGATTAAAAACTATGGGTTGGACCACCGATTAGTCCGGCGGCTTTCCGTAGAGCCGGATTGTGAATTGAGAAGGGAAACGATCGATCTCTATCAAACTGAAGATTCTTACAGCATTTTATGAGGAGGGATAAACTGAGGGTTGTCTGATGTGAATAGAAATTAACTTTGCGCGCAGCATATGAGATCAGGGTACCTGAAGTTAAATGAGCAGTTGCAGTGAGACCCGAACTACAGTTTGTTTTGCTAATCATTTTAGGGTTTGCAAACATTTTATTTGTTTAGTTGATCCTTTAATAACGCAGTACCAAAGAATTTTTCCGGATCAATCGTTTTGTTGGAGTTTTAGGGTTCGTTTTTGACTACGCGTTACTCGTTGGTTCATTTGGGAGTAACACTGATCGCTGTTTTTTGGATATTCTCTAGATCATTTGCTCCCTTCTTTAATACCATGTTCAAGCTGGGCTGAACTCTGAGGCCAGGGCTTTTCCCTGTGGAAGATTGGACTGTCTGTCTGCTGTAATTGAGGATATATGCTGCGACGCTTCCGCTATTTGGTATTATTGAAAATGCAGCAAGTTGGCTGAGAAAGCCTACCGTCTTTACCCAGAGCACTGATGCTTAAAAGTGGGATGTCATGCATGCGCAGTCAGCTGCCGGCAGGCAGTCAAAACAAAAGCTACAAGGCAGTGTACCTTCTTTGTATCAGCAACTCAATCACTAGCACCGCTAAAGCCACGTACAAGGTGCTCACAGAGTCACACCGTGGTTCCTTTCTAGATATTAGTGATCGAAAGGAAAAACAGTCAGCACACTATTGACAATGGGGAACTGCACAATTTGAAGGATGAAAAGTTACGTCAACTAAAAACCATCACAGCCTCCCTAAGCAGCCAGGTCACCAACAATATCAAAATTTCCGAGCAAGTCCTCCTAAACTCCAACAGAATGCCACGCAGGAGGCACAAAAACTTAATGAAAAAGGGTTTTACCAAATACTTCTGCCGGATTGCAAATCAGAAGGAAGCGCATGTCCACAGACTACTGATCAAAAAGCTCAAGGTATTCCCTTCGTCTGAATAGGTCGTTTGATGGTTCGCGCGGTATCTACTAGGCCGGACTTTCTAGGTAAGAGTAGAGGGCGAAATATTTACTCAGGGATCAGTCTGCAGTGGTGGGCTCCATGGGTCTATGCCCTGATACCTACAGTTCCTCATTAACATGGATAACCCTACCAAAAAGATAGAAAATCCCCCCTTTCTGTTCGCCGAAGCCGTAACAGTTGTTACTGATCCCTTCAAAAACGGCAAACAGGAAGACCTGGAGGAAGTCCAGAGATGGTCAGAAGATTGACTGCTACCGCCAAGTGCAGATAGCGACTCCTAGGAGGATCACCCATAGAGATGAGAGTTATAAATTGCAAATGGGAATTCGTCGTGTGTATGGCAATTGAAGCGTGAACTGAAAAGCTAGGAAGCACTGGACAGCTGTTCCGACTTGATTGGGTCTCATCGGCAATGCGAGTTCATCGACCCAAGTGGAGATCGAACCCGGGACTGCATGGGCAGAACGCAAGCATGCTACCCACTACGCCACCGAGCAGCTGATTAGACCGTTTTTCATTTACCGTTTACACGATATAGCACAACCTATCTTTGCGAGCTTGTTGCTGGCCACAGACCCTGGTCATCTCAACACTAGCCTCCATGATTGACTCGGTTGAAAACATTCACAACCTGATTACTTATTTCATATGAGTAATTTGCCATATACACGAAGAATTCCAATTTGAAATTTAATCAAATCACCCATTACTCACATAAAGGTTATAAATTGCACGGTGCCCACGCTAGTGAATAACACCGGCGAGGTTAGGGATCTAAAAGTCATCATGCACGGTTCCTCTCAGCACACGAAACCGTGCCAAATAGGCTCAGCAAAGGTGTCAAAGGCACTGTACTTACTGAGAAGAACATTGGTATCCATGAACCCTGCAGTACTACAGACATTCTACAAGGCCCCAGTGTTACTTTAATGTGCAGCCGTAGTGCGGCTGTTTTGGTTTGATTGTAAGTCGTGTTGGTTTATTTTCTGTACCTCGCAGATTGATCGTAAGGGCCCTCTGGAATACCACAAACACTGTTCCTCAGTGATCTCCTGGAGAGCCAAGGATCACAGGTGATCGGTCGCGTTAGCATTCGTATATCAAGTGCCTAGCCTTGGCGATAGATTACAGGTATTAGTGTATCGAATACCTGCCCGAGTGTATCTCGCGGTTAAAAGGTGACAAACTACATAACACCGTAGGCTCGGAGTGCCGTTGCGCATTGCACTACCACACGTAGAATACTGCTTTCAGACATGGGCGCCGAACCTCGTGCGCGTACGAAAGGATATCGAAGACCTTCAAAGAAGTTTTACTAGAAATAGACTACCTAATGAGGTTGTCTAGGCGTCCGCGCTTGACCTGTTCAAAAAAAGGCTTGATAAAGTGTGGGACGTAGTCCTCGTTGAACCAGTGTAACGAAAAATTGTCAATCCTTGGTGATTGCTGACATTTTCAGTTCCCTAACCAGTCTCCCCTCTCTGTCGCCTTCTTTAACCTCAGCTGTTTTATGCCCATTTATTCAACTACCGTTCATCCTTACCTATTCTAATCTTGACTCTCTACACTCTTTCCTTCACATACTTGCTTACTTGTCTTAGCTTATCTGAATCTTATTTTCGCACGCCTGCGAGTTCTCTGCTATTTGCCGTGGGGCAACTCAGACCTCCTGGTTAAATTGTGACGAATCATCTGGTGCTGGTTTCATTGACAGCAAACCGGATTGGCGTCCCTGTCACGCGGCAGTACTCAAGACACAAAAGCCTGGACTGCCATACTGGCTCGAGCCACAAGTTTTGTGGACTGCCTCGTCCTGTCCTGTGCCATGTCCGGGCGCGAAAACTTGAAACCTGGCTTGCGGTTCGAAATTTGGAGTGCAACGTTTCGCCATAATAATAATAATAATGAGAGAAGGCAACGCTCGAGAGCCCGATTGCCTGTTGGAAAATGAGTGGAGGCGCAATTTATACCGGACCGTTCGCGCCGGAGATCAAAAAACTGTATCTGGGAGCATCAACTGAGCGGAACCCGGGTGACAGGTCAGATCAGGTCACAGGATTTTAGGCTTCGGCCAGTGGACGTCCAGGTTCTTGTACTTGTGAGCTGTTGGTTCCCACTGTGCTACGACTACCAGGTATTTCCACAGTTGTGTGTTGGATGTTGTACCTACAAGAGAAGGTATGAAGAGCAGGATCGCCTTTGGGGAATCAGCAGTCTCAAATATTTGACAGGCGCCGCACCTCAGCGGACTGCTACTCCTGCCACGAGAGATTCCCGGGTGCTGATAAAAAAGATGGGTTAGTAATTGTGTGTGATGTAAAGGAGTGATGGTGAAATAGACAGACGGCTACTTAAGGGGGATGTGGGTAGTAACTGAGACTTGTGTCAGTCATACTCTGGAAACACCTCGCCCCAGTAGTTTTCTGGTCTCCGTTTGAATTGCAGAACTCTAGTTGCTGCTATTACTGTAGATGGAAGCTTGTTCCATGCGTTTACCACGCGGTGGGAGAAAATTGGGCCCTGACAATTCCGTTGGCCCGTGGTTTCACCAGCTTCATTACATGCCCTCTGAGGGGGCTCACGTTACCATCCGGCACCCCCCTCGGCGATTTTAGTTAAAATAAAATTACTACTCATAAGTAATAAAATAATAAATAACAATAAATAATAAAATAGTAAAATAATAATAAAAAAGTAATAAAAATTAACCTCATAAGTAGTAAATTATATTTAACAAGGATACAAGTGCGCAACATG
>UZAN01049028.1:1881-18471 GCA_900618425.1 Echinostoma caproni | reverse complement strand
CCGGGTCAGACATAATCCCTTGAGAACTCCCCGATTTAAGGTGTGTTTTTACTTAACTGTAACGTTTTATATTTGCAGTACCGCATTATTATTGGCTTTTGTTTAGAGTCAAACAAACTTCCAGAGAATTTGGACTTGGCTTCTGAGGCATTTCGTGTTCCTACAATTCAGTTATCAATTATCTTCACCGTTCACAGAGATTCCGACAACCAGGTGCCATTAAACCAAACCCAAATTTCGTATCCTGGAATTTGAGGTTCGGATAGCTTTGAAAAACAGAAAATTCCAAGTCAGGTTTGGGAAGTTTTCAACCCAATCATACTCCCAGAGGCTATTCATGAGATTAGTGAGACCTGATATGCACAACAAGCTCTCGTAAATCGGTTGTGCTCTGTCCTGTATACTCGAAATCAGAAACGGTTTGATCTACTGCCAGGTGGCTGAGTGGGTAGTGTGCTTTCGCTCTACCTGTGAGGTCCGGGTTGGATCCCCAGTTGGGTCGATGGGTTTGCACTGCTGACGAAACCCAACCAGATCAAAACCACTGTCCAGCGCTTCCTAGATTTTCAGCCAAAGCCTCACTTACACGACGAATTTATCCTTTGCAATAAACCATTGCGCCTAGAATGGCTGACACACACGTGTGCGGGGCTATGTTGCCTTTGCAATAACGTATCTACTTCTTTAATTATTGTATCAGTTTCCTTCTATATGAAAAGACATTCCGGTTTTCCGAGTTGCTACAAAATAGTATTCACCAAATGCGTTACAAGTTTAATTTTATAAAAATTGGAATTCGCCTTTGGTTTCACAAATGGCATGTAGAAAGTAATATATTTTTGTCAATATGAGAACAAAATCTTACCGGTTTTCCTGCCCACGTAATGCAGGGACACTCAGGAGAGAAATTCAGCAAATTCTGCCCTGCTTCAAATGGAACTGTACTGGCGAGTTATATGGTCTCCTGTTGGAAATTAATACACGAATAGCAGAACGATGATCTACTTATTCGATCGTTTCTGTCCTATATTTCCTTTCTATCGACATGGTTATACGATTGGTTAAGTTTATTGAAACCTGATTCGATATTAATATCCTTTGGTATTCAGTTGTTCGTCGAGCTTGGCAATTCTATTGCAAACGTTTCATGACATTGTGAATGCAGTTACTGGGTTACTGTTCACCCAAATTCATACATACCGATTGGTAGGTTAGTAAACTTAAATTATTACAGATCATTGGTTGGAGAAAAGTAAGCGGAACAAGTTTGCTTTGAAGACCGTCCATTCGATTTCCAGTTAATTACCATTAAGGTTTTTCCTAAGCATCATGATCATCATGATCATCATCATCATCATCATCATCGGAATCATCATGATCCGAATCATCATCCGAGTCATCATCATCCAGATCTTCATCATCATCATCATCATCATCGTCATCCTAATCATCTTCCGATTCATCATCATCGTCATCATCCGAATCATCATCATCATTCGAATCATCATCCCAATCATCATCATCATCATTATCATCATCATCACCATCACCATCATCTTCATCATCATCGTCACCATCATCATCATCACCATCATCATCATCATCAACATCATCGTCGTTATCCGAATCATCATCGTCATCATCATCATCCCAATCATAAACATCATCATCCGAATCATCATCATCGTTATCCGATTGGTTTAGTTTATTGAAACCTGATTCGATATTAATATCCTTTGGTATTCAGTTGTTCGTCGAGCTTGGCAATTCTAGTGCAAACGTTTCATGACATTGTGAATGCAGTTACTGGGTTACTGTTCACCCAAATTCATACATACCGATTGGTAGGTTAGTAAACTTAAATTATTACAGATCATTGGTTGGAGAAAAGTAAGCGGAACAAGTTTGCTTTGAAGACCGTCCATTCGATTTCCAGTTAATTACCATTAAGGTTTTTCAATGTCGACTGAAACTTAGTATTTATACTCTTGCTAGCATCTGTTTTCATCATGCCTGGGACAGCAAGCCACGTGCTATTTCAGTTGATCCAGTAACCTGACCCGAGTGGGGCCACGTTTCATCATCAAACGAGCCTTGGTGTATCTGAGCTCTTAATTGCCAACCTCTTGGGATTTACGGTACTGCGTCCGTCGGAACGAGTTATGCAGCTACCGGACAATGTCAATAGGAGGGAGAAAGGGTAAAATGTAGCCACAAAACAAAAAACTGTTTTGGCCATTCATTTTTCTTGCTGTGAGTAAAGTCACATTGGTAGGGACGAGGTAAAAACAAAACAAAGAGAACTGCTTCTAATAATGCAAGTTGAAGACCAAACATTCACCACTTTGGTTGATCAAACTTTCTTAGCTTTTATTGCAAGTTCACAATCAGATGAACCATTACTCCACAATCCGTCAGAGCTCCTTCAGGTTTTGGACCTACGATCAACATCGAACAACCGGATACAAACCTGAAAAGAGAACATCGATAAATTCCCAGGACAACATCAAAGACATCAAAGAGCTCACAGTATCCATTGTACGACGATGAACACTTTTTGAATGAAACCACAGACCAAAATTTCCCGTTCATTACTGTGCTATCGACAGTTTCCTCAACCGGGATTTTTGCCAGTGTGAAGATAGGCAGCATGAGCAGAAATACCAAACGTAATAAATTTCAGTCTTGTAATATAGAGTGAATTTCGCCAGGTACAGTTGAAATGAAGCGTGAGCTGGAAAGCTACTTAGCACTTGAAATCTGTTCCGATCTTTTTGGGTCTCGTCAGCAATCGGAATCCATGGACCCAACTAAGGATGGAATCTGCAACAGCGGGAAATCCACTATCTGATCAAATCAGCTCAAATCCTCGTCTACAAATTATTCAGCTTCGAATTATTTCCAACCCTAGAGGATAGTGCTGAAATGAGTGAAACATAACACCTGCCACGAGCTCGTAAAATCGGTACTGTTATATCGTGCAAACGCAAAATAAAACGGTCTGATAAGCTGTCTGGTGGTCAAGTTAACTGTATTCTTGCGATGCGCGTGTGGAGTCCCGGGTTCAGGTTGTTGATAAGACACAAAACGATCGAAACAGTGGTACACGACTTTTTAGGCACGCGGTGCAGGTCACGTTTGATCGTTTGTAAAAAGGCGAATTTCTCTACAAGTTACTTTTCATGTATTTATATATTGTTATTTCTGCGGCAATAGGATTCCTGATCAACTTGTCATTGCTTTAGAAGTGGATGGAAAATCAAATTGTTTTCGTATTGCTATTGGCTCACAATCATCTTTTGCGACAACTTAGTAAATACTGATCGAAAAACATGCACCCAAATCTGAGGTTAGCAGTTTCCGGTTAGCAGAATGGCCACCTGCAAAAACGATTTGTTTATGGGATAGACTGAGAAAGGTTCAAATACTGTGTTTCGGCAGGTTCGCCGCATTATCGATCATTGAATTTGAATGTGCCTCGTCAGACAATATATTTATCACTGCACCGTATTAGGGAATTTACTCTGTGACTAACCACTCTGTCCGGATCAATTCCAAACTATGCACAACGTTTTTGCTGAATTTGGTTGTCTTGAAGATCTTTTCTAGATATTCTCCGGAATAAGAAGACTTCTTTTGTTCAGCCTGTAACAGGATAACCGAGTATTGTTGAGAATCTCTACAATTGCAGCAATGAGTAGCCGCCAGCCCCTCAATGAACGGAATGAATCATTGATTCATTGAACTTAGCAATGACAATCACCGCTTACATACAATTTGTAATCGTGCCATTATTTAGCATACAAAAGTTTGTCCTTTTTTAAAATCACAAAGAGGAAGGGACCGATTTTCACAGGTAAACCTCAAACGGCTGATAACTCAAAATAATCGTAATTTAACACTTGTTCGGTTCTCACCTAATCATATATACACAACGAAACGCATAACGCGAAATTGTTTTCGCTTGCATATCACCTGATAGCTAGTTTGCTACAAAACGTATCTACACCTGGCCGATGAATTTTGGAACAATATGGGGCTTAGTTGCTCTCCCCCGTATGACTTTGTTGCCGTCGATTATCGAAGAAATATTAGCCTCAATGATTTGCATATGCAAAGCAAATAAAATAAACAATTTTGTCGAAACCTTTCATTGCGCTTATCTTTGATGTCAGCTATACGAGTTTTGTTGGATCTCCTCTGATCGCTGACTTGGAACAAGCTGGGACACTGAACATCGGAACATCGACGTGGTAGATACTGTTGAGCGGACGTTTACTGATAGAATAATCACAGGGATTGACTACTTCAAGATCGTCTAGAATTGGTTGGATTAATATAGTTTGGCCAATTAACAACATTTATTGTGGTCCGCTTACACAACAGTCGTTTGATCAAGGGGCTTAAATGTACACTTCATTCAGGAGATGACTTATAGATTGTCTTGGTCACCGGACTACTGGATGTTGGTTGAGGTCTTGTTCATCAGTCACCAGCCCTCGGTGATATCTGCCAGTATGCCTCGCGGCAACCGCAGATGAACGCGTACATCATGGGTATGACTCAGAACTGACTAGTCAGCCATTTTACATCTTGATTCCTCGAGTCGGTTGGTCGAATCTGGGCACCTGAAAATGTACGGAAGTTGACTCAGTTATTCGGACTCCGAACGAGACATTCTCCTCCCTAATTATTTATTCCTTTTTCCCAATACTAGCCTTCTCCTCTCAGGGCCCACTGTGAAGGAATTCATCAGTCTGCTTAATAACTATGCTGTTGTATCATAAAAATGGACTGAGCATTCATTAGAGTTGTGAGTGAGTTTTGCAATTAAAATGTGCAAAGTGTGGTTAATGTATACCAGCTTTGCATGTTCACCAATTCATCGCATCTTGAAAAGACCGCTGTGGTGTTAGAGATTGAATGATGAAATCCGGACCGTATCAAACGTTTGCCGGACATCGGTTTCCTCTACAGTCCAATTGCATGTCCCCACTTTTATCCCATTGTCACCACACTGTAATATTTGTTTTTCATGATTGCTATATACTCTATTCTTTAGCGCGAGAACTTAAACTTGTCGACTTCAACAGTTTTGCACGTTATCGCTCTCGAAGGTCATTGTTGCCTTGGCGACCTGACGCGTACTGGTATTGAATATCGTTCAGTTCACTTGATGTAATTTCATGTGTTCACGCTAGCCGAATGCCGTGCTTAGTCGTTTTAGCGAGACTGCATTGTAATTAATTCTGTTGTGACTATACCTTTTGCAATTCAAGTTGTCCCAATATCATTTCAAGATGTCCGGGATTGATTTCAAGTGTTGGTATTGGTCAGTTCTCCGAGCTGGAAGTGTAGTTCGCAGATGTTTAGTAACCAACCTAGGCAACATCATCAATGCGACTTCGAGGAAGCGCCAATCCCCAGTGGGGCAGGGCTTATACAGATCTGTTTGACGGTCGTGATTGACTGTTTGTGTCCCTTTAATCCTATTGGTCAATAGTAACTGTTTGCTGCGATTTGATTTGCTGTTCCGTTTTCATGGTAGCCATCCTTTTTCTCATTGGTCGATTGGCTTTTCTAGAGCAACCGCATACCGGTTTTGAACCGGTTCCAAACTGGTTAGAACTGGTTTGGGACCGATTCTAGCTGGGGCATCCTCGGGTTACCAGTGTTTCCTTAGATAGTAATAAATAGGTTCAAGTTCTATGTAGTCGTCCTATGGTAATCCGAACATCATTCCAAGTTTTTCCAGTATCATTGCAAGATGTCTGAGCGTCATTTCAAGCTGTTTCAAGGAGCCTATCGGCCCTCGAAGACCTTGTACGACCTGGTGGTCATCCAGACATCTCTAGGAGGCTTGACAGCTTCGATGATTCAACGAGACAAGTTGAAATGATGCTCAGACATTTTGAAATGATACTCGAACGACTTAAAATGATACCCAAACATCTTGATTTGCAGCTTGAATTGCAAAAGGTATAGATCTCACGCCCATCCGGTTGCGTCAGGTGCATTAAACGGGATGGGAGGAAGAGTGGGAGATGTAAAATACAATACTGAAAACATTCTGCCGGATGAAATTGTGGTAGTAATTTGAATGAATGTTCTTCCCCACATTGTTTATCAATGTTAAAATTGGTTCAGTCAGACTGGTTGTGAGAAACAGCATCAAAAAGATAACAAGAAGAAAGACCGTTTAATTCAAACATATTGGACAACCAATGCTAAAATTTAATGTGTTTCGATTGGTTTTCCTCTCATATAAACTCAATCGATTTAAAGCCATCCACATTCACTCCTCCATTTGTGAATGCTTTTGACTTGCTTAACCCCATCGACTGCTATCATTATCCACAGATTTGTATCAGAATTGTTCAATAGTTCAGAATGACAAAACGCAACGGTTCCTTTTAAGTGAAATCATTTTGTTCATTAGGAAAATAGATGCTTGTATTTAATTTTTTGCCTTGTACACTACGGTTGTGCCTATAGGTAAACAAACACATGAATTTGTCACTCAAGAAGACATAAAAGTGGAAACCACAGTCAAGGGAGGATAAATATTCCTCACCTCAAAGTCCCAGCCGCATATCAGTGGCGACTCTGTCTTTATAAGTGAGTACGTGACCAGAGTGTTGGACAGAGGTGTACAGATTTCTATTGCTTTTCTCTCCAGAATGAGAATACGACGGGAATGGCCGGAGATGAATCAAGACAAGCGGAGAATGTGAGTGGTCAGCGGATATTTTTTGTTAGCATAACTCATATCGGAATCATTGCGAAAATCACATACTGTTCTGATAAGTGAGTTCTTGGGCAGAAGCAAGATCGGACTGATGATGACCGAGCCGCATTGCAGAGTAGGGTAATCGTTTTGTCGAGTAGACTAAGAAAGTGATTGGTTGGAGCAAGATAAAAAATAATTCGGCAAACAAACTGATGTATTATCGAAAGAAATCATTGATTATTTAGCAATGATTGTTGGTACCTTGGAAACATGAGAGTATAGCCCTCCTCTATTATCAATGCTTTTTGAGAAATTTGGAAAACGTAACATTGTAAGGGGTGTTGGCTCCACAGTCGGGCGAGACTTCACTAGACGAAGATTGTGTGGGATAAGTTGAGCGCGGGAGAAACTCGAAGCAGCTTTTTAAAATTGGCATTGGAGACGCGAAGATGGAACAGTTTTGAGTTGACGTCGAATAAAAAGGGAAACTGAAACTGAAATGTAACAGACCGGTGCATTAACAACAACATCATATGCATATTTTATAAGTTCCATATGGGAAAGGACCGACAAAATCATGATGGACGTGGGGAACAACTTGCGAAAATGACAGTAGGCCAGAGATAACGATGAACCGGACGATAAAAGAGAGCCTCTTCTATGTGGAGCAATTGGTTTTGGGTATTTGCATTGTGAAGGAGATCATGAGAAACAGTCGAACAGTAGTGTAAACCACTCAGGATAACACACTTTTGGCAAAAGTCCAAACTGAGGACGTTCAGCCAAGAAGTAAAACTGTCCGGAGAAGAGATTGAAGGTGAATTTAAGTTTCCTTTTCTACGAACCTTTTTGCTAACACAGAGTGTACAGACTGAATTTAAGTCTTTTGAAAGCGATTCCATAAGGGATACACATGAGGCGTATAGCTAGGGAAAATTTGCGTTTGTGTCTAACGCCAAATAACATACTGATATATTTTTAAGAGCATACACTAGATTTTGGGAGGGCCATTTATGAAAGCTGGATGAGATGTTACTTGTCAAGAATACCTTAGAAGTAAGGTGCTGCAAGTCGTAGGATGAATGTCATTTTTACCGATGAGATAGCAATATTCTAATTCGGTGAAAACACATCTATAATATTTGCATTGTCGAAGAAGCACAAAAGTATTGACATTATTGACAGCACAATATACTGCGTCAATTTCCCGGATTTTATTAGAATCGGTCTGCTTGATGGGCAAACTTGCAGTGTCTAGGAGAGGGGAGGGGGGAGGCGTTAGCATCTTTGAGCTGAAACACCTATTCCCTTCGTTCTTTCACAGGCAGTGTTCATGATAATCTCAGATAAGGTAGAATGAACTATCTGATCGCGTGCAAGCTTCAGAACGGTTCTTGGGGCTCAGCGGAGCGTTTCAGTGTGTACACCTAGCACGCACTCGGTCATCTATGCGCCTATCGACTTTGGTGATAGTTCTGATCGACTTGTGGACTTTGGCCTTTTATGCTCCTTCGTTTGTGCCAAGCGATTGAGAAAAGAAACATGTTTGACTGTATACAGTTTGAATTCCACGTATCCGGTTGATTGAAAATATAAGTATGATTCCCAGAGAACAGCCCCCAGAAATATAGAAGTTTGCTCTCGGTACGTGCGCCAGTTTCGAAGTGAATGAAGTCATCTTTAACACAACAGAATGAATTTGTATTTACTGAATTAAGGAACGAGTAAAAATATCAGGGATTTCTGAAACTAATCTCACAAAACAGCTGCAATACATTGTTGTCACAATAAATAAATCTTTCAAATGAGTAATGGAAGTTTTGTTTCGATTTCAAAGGTGAATTCATCGTGTGTATAGAAAATTAGGAGTTTCCAGCCGAGTCATAACCTGAAGGTTAGTGCTGGGATGAGTAGGGTCTGTGACCTGCAACAAGCTCGCAAAGATAGGTTGTGCTATATCATGTAAATGGAAAATGAAAACGGTTTGATCAGCTGCCCGGGGGCAGAGTGGTTACCATGCCTGCGTTCTGTCTATGAGGTCCCAGGTTCGATACCCAGTAAGGGTAATGAATTTGCACTGCTGATGAAACCCAACCAGGTTGAAACAGATGTCCAATGCTTCCTAACTTTTCAGATCACACTTCATTTGCTATATACACGACGAATTCACCTTTAAAATAAATCGTTCTTAATCGTTTGCCCATTAGGATACATTAAGCCATCAGTGAAATAACTTGAAATAACTGAAGAACCAATTCTTACAGATAACAATCGAAGCACTTGCACAAAGAATGTAATGCGTTTGTGGCAACTTGTTAGATCGACTACAATCATCATTCAAATAAGTTATCATGCCTCCTTTGTTTGCCTGCTGAGCAGTGAAGAGATGCAGTTCGAAAATTTGGCCCTTGACTCAAACAATGCATAAGTTATTGATTTTCTCCCGTTTGAATCACAATAGATCACCGCCANCGCCAAAGACAAATAACCACAATAGGCAAGCCGCCGAGATAACAATAACTATTAAACACATGTTTTACATATGTTTGCCTCCACAATATACTTTCCATTCACTTTGAAGCTTCTCCCTCGAAGCAACCCATAGTTTCTATGAATTTGTCTGTATTTGTTAAAAACCAAGTTTCGGTAACTAATAAACATACGAGGAAGATAAGTCACTTTGAGTGAGATGAAACACACGTGACCCGCCTTGCTTTATTAGTGCACCGTCCGTTGGTATAGAAACCAAAAGATGAANTATTGCTGCTACGCTTTTTTGTGTTCAGTAATTGTTGAACAGCATGGAATACGACCAAGTTCAAAGGCCCCGACGTGAAGCTCTTTTGCCGAATGTGGCGTACACGAGCCACAATAAATGTGTCACGTGATGTCACATGACTGTATGGACGGAATTTATGATTCAAATAATATTTTTTGCCAAACATTAGATGTAATATTCTACTAAAAACGAACATTTCTTCTTTCAATGTTTCAGGATAAGAAATAAAGTTGGGGCATTAAAGGATCTGAATGACACAATTTGATTTTGATTCAACGATGTTGGGCCTTTGACATTCTACCACGCTATTCTTCTTTTCTTCTTCGGATTATTTACTGCATAAACGTCACATTCTCCAGTGATTTTCCGCATCAATCTCATAAAATTTTGCGTTGATTGTCAAGGCAGTTATTGTGCAACTACAGTGATGCCTATTGCTGTCTGCCAATGTATTCCGAACGTACTCCGTCCGGGCTCTCGCAACGCAGCGGAGTGAACAGACATACATGACATACATGACTAGTGTTCNGGGGGGGGGGGGGGACAGCGGCTAGGAGGCGGGACATGGAATGATGAGGGAACATTGTCAGACAGGGTTAAAGAAAAACCTGCAAGGCAAGGCAGACAAAACGCCATAAACCAAAAATGTCTAATCAGATACAAATACTCACGTTAAATTGTCACTGGTGTGGTGCCAAGTGCTACACCAATGCACCATTGATTTCATTTGTTCATTCAAAGAGAACAAATTGGAAGCTACTGTCTCTTATGGGAGAACATGTAGACATTAATCCGAGAGGACGATCAGAAAGCTTTTGAAAAGCATTGGAAGCATCTCACTGGTTGAAGAGTTGTTCTTCGGAAACAACCGATACCCCTTTTGTCTGTCCCCGTCATTCTCAGTTTTAATGTCTGATCTATCATCGGAAATATCGTCGATCTCATCAACTTAGCCAAACTGCAGGCATATTTCACTTCGATGCATCCCAAGTTGGTGCTAACTGAAGGTTTTCTGTTATTCGGTACTCTAAATAAATGCATCCGTACCTCAGTGTAATAGTGTGTACATTGTCGTCTCTTGCTAATCTGATGTATTGTATGATTTGCATGACACTTTCTACTTGAACGATTGAATATGCATACTTGGGGCGGCTTTTAAAATGCTGATACGATTTTCTTAACCACCGAAAGGTTTTCGGCTCATTGTCAACTTTCCGGCTAGATTTGATGCGTATATCGATTTCCGTTTTGTGNNNCCCCCCCCCCCCCGCTTACCCTGGAGGATATCTGATAACGCCAAGTTAAAGTTTTCATCTACTATCTTTTGCAGAACAACCACAATCGTCTCTTTACTGGAAGTCGTGATCACATGATTCAAGTTAGACAAGGTTCTTCAGAAAACCTCGCTAAAATCAGTCACTCCAGATTTAATTTGTCTTCCTATTCTAACTCTTCCATTTTCTGTGATCACCTGATGAGTTATCTGAACGTTTGATGCAACATTTGTTGTCCCTTGGAAGCAGATTATATTCACCGCGATGGATTATCCTCTCCTCACTCGAAACAAATTGATCTTCGAAAGGAATGCTTGAACAGAATGAGCTATATCCATCTAAATCCATCACGGGTAGTCCTAGCAGACTCAACTCTTTGTACGCTCGTATTGACAGCAAAGTTAGTCGTAGAAACCTGGCAAGCCCTCATGCAAAGTTGCGGTATCACACCGCGCAATCACATCTGCCTACATAAAGGGTCTGAGTCAGAACTTCATCAATTACGTGCTCGCATTCCCTGCCTAAGGCAATGGAGGTGATCTAAAAAATGACCGATCCTGTTGCCAGCGTTTCCCACCGGAAAGTTTTCAAGAGTCGACCGGAATAAATCTTTACAAGTCCAGCTGCCCGGATGTAGTTTTGCATCTTGTCATAAACGAATGTGCTACCGTCCTTTTCCATGTATTGTGTGAAATTTTCAGCGATTGTTTTTTTTTCCACATCGAAGTACTCGCAGCTGCTGACGAATAACCTACATGATCTCAGTACTGCAAAAAGGCTCCTCAAAAAATTTAGTCCAATTTAGTCCCATTGCCTGCACCCAAATTGTTTTGAAGGTGTTCTGAGGATCCTGATTAAAAAAAAAAATCTGTTCACAAATTTCAAATTCTGGTGTCCCATGCCATTGTGCACAAACACATTCCCGAGGGACCTCGGATGCCCTTGGTTATCTCTACCACTTTTTTCTATCTACTCTGGCCAAGAAGATTAAGTGTGTCCAAATATGTTTTCCGGACCATAGTGTTGTTTTCAATACGATTGATATTGTTAAATACCCTCTTTACAACGGCCTGAGATTGAACGATTGGTGAATTGTTTCTCCAGTTGTCAGTAGTTCACACCCCACCAAAGCCGTACATCTTCACTGCTGCCTCCCTCACAAGACGTACTAAAGGGCGTTATTTTATCCCCTTTTCTATTTTATTCTTACACTTGTTCTATGCTTGTGCGAGATCCTTCTCTTCTTTTTAAATTTGCAGATGATGTGATTTTTGGTTTATCCTACACTAGCCCATCATCTCCGACTAACCTACATTATGACATGAAAGAAATAGTACACTGTTCTCAAAAGGCAAACCTCAGAATGAATCCGATCAAGACCGAGACGTTAACATTTCGTTTAATTTTCTCAATCTATGACGTAAAAGAAACAAGCAAATTTATAGCACATTAGATTTGTAAATCCCAGTGAACAGACATGCACATTTAGACAGGGGCTATTCGCTTTTTTTTAAATAGGTCAACTCCACGGCAAGTCAATCGAATGAATCCCCACAAATAGATGAAGTAATTTTTCGTTTAGAAAGGTCAAAAGTGTGACACACGTATTGGATTTGTCTGTGTTTTGCCCAATTGACTTTATTGGTCCCCCCCCCCCCCGGNCGGTATCGTACCCCATCTTTTTACTAATAAGCCCAAACTCATTTCAGGCCTCTAGAAGTTTCTGTCGATATGTAGTCGTATATAGCATGTGGTAGCACACCACCTCAAGGCCCAATATGTTGCTCTTGATCGGTGCCTTTCTTATTCATCCAATCGTTCCAATTTTAACATGTGAAGGCACGCCTGAAGCTTACAAACACCATGTCATCCGGCATCTCACAAACCATGCAGAAAATCTGCTCAAAATGTTAATTTAAGTCAATGATAAACATCATTGTGTGCCAACGGTTTTGTGATACTGCTGTCCGTTACACGTCTTTTGACTACGGTATCATATTCCCTTGTGTTACTTATCATTGACACTCTGTGGTCATGTGGTTGATGAATATCCACCTCTTGGTGGTGTATATGTAGAGCGATTCGTTGATTTGACTAGCACTGAAAAAGAAAACAATTATTCTCAAGTGTAATGCGTGTCAAGGAGCAGTTCAACGAGACAACTCAACTAATTCTTCCAGATTTATCAGTTAGTAAGTACTTCCCCCCAATTTGGGATGAATAATTGAACCGGAAACATTGGTCAGTAGACCCGTAATGCTGGTCTGCTATTCTGCACACAGTGAAAGTGTCGGTTAAGGAGTAATGACTCTGACTAGGTTCCAGTCTGGAACAGAGACTTACAAGCTCAAGGCACCCAGGGATGCTTTTCGAGTAAGACGATTCAACGTTTTCACAGAGCACACAATGCTATTGCATATAAAAGAGTCTGATGTGTGGAATTGATGGATTGAGCGGTCACGTTCGGTGAAACAAGTATTAACGGTGAAACAGTTAAATGATTGTACCGTTTTACTGTCCAAATTGTTTACTATATTTACAATACCGCGTCATTATTACCTATTGCTTGGAGTCGAATAACCTCTATAGAACATTCTGAGGTTGCGCATTACTCACCGTTGACCTAGATAGTCGTTTGGATTTAACAGGTCTACCGTGGTAGAATCGAAACGCGGTGCAGCATGTTCTTTAAGAATCATCTATGATTTGCTCAACGGTGAGCTGCATGTTTTATTCTCCGATGGAACGCAGGGACGTACATACATTGTTTGGGATTCCGTTGGCCATGTGACCATAGACAATTTTATCGAAGTTTGACCAAAGAGTAAACTAATTTCCTAGTATTTTACAGTATCTCTACTCATGTGTGATGAAAAATCAATGCTCGCCACTCCACTGAGTGCAATCAAAAGTTTGCCCCAAACGTGGCGTATTCTTTCATTGCGATCCCTGTTACTTGTGGATATCGGGAGAACTTGGAAAACACTCGTTTAAGGCCAATAATGCTCGTTCAAACACGATTCCACTGCCATCAAACCGGCTTCGGTTTTCTTGAAAGGACGGTTTTACTTCCGAATAATGTATTTCTACAACCGATAACAGGTCCCTGATGAACTTCCTTTACAGTAATTTTTTTCATTTCGTTTCTCTCTCACACAATTACGTGTCACTGTTCACCTTGTTGCCCGAGACTGACCTCATTCAAACTATAGTGCTCCAAACCGGTCCATCAGAATGCCAGCGTCATTCATTTGCCCTTTAGAGTGTGCAGTATTTGAAATTCTTCATCACCTCAATTGGTTCTTTCAAGCACAACCTGGGTAAATCATTGTCATGTCTTAAATGTGGACACTTGTAGCAAGCACTACGAGAAACATTACCCTTCTGTGTGTGTGTGTGTGTGTGTGTGTGTGTGTGTGTAATCGTGCAAATTGACCCAGTCGTGCCAAAATCTTTTTGGACAATAAAAGCAACTGCTTATACGTATTCCCCATAATGTAACTTTGACTTTTGCCCTCGACTGCTACACTATTTCGTGTAGATTTAACCCGATGCATCGCTATCTCGTATTGCTCAGGAGAACCATTTCATTATGTCGTGAATAAAATGCAGCTATCGAACGGACATAACTGTACAATAGAACAAAGTAAGTAATCTACATACCAAAACAGATGACACCAGTTCAATTTCGCAAGAAGTTATATAAGAAACATTCGTGGTCATTGTAACCACTGTAAAACCGGGGTAACAGACACCATTCTAAAGTTTATTCTCACTCAGATCGTTGTAGCCAGCGTAAACAAAACGTGGGACATGACTTTATTAGAACCAGTATGTACAAGACTGCTTGCCAGAAGTTCACTACAAACTCTGGCAATCCATTACGAGAAAAACAATAACAATTTCAGTCAGATGGCCAGACAATAGGCAACTCGGTCTAGACTCAAATATTGACAGTTCGTCTTCTGCGGGAAATGATCATAGATACCACTGGCTGTGGTCACATCAGCGAAGGGGGAGAAAAAGACGGGGCAAGAGGGAATGTTACAGAAATCAACTCGCGGGGGAAGCAGGTTACTTCATTCTTGCCACAAGGTTTCAAGCCACACGTTCTTCCGTATTTTTATAACTAAATAGTACAGTTACTTTGTTTATTCAATTCAGTTATCCATCTCGTCAGAAATGCTCGGATCGCTTGTCTCTTGTCACGCGTGGCGTATCATGCCAAAAAATCAGATGGAGACCGTGAATTCGAGAATTAGAAAGACAGTTCAGAAAATTGAACAATAATTCCGAATTCATCGCACATGAGGTAAGAACACTTCTTAAAGATAGCTGTAGAGTTACTCTATCTGTAGTAGAACTGAATGCATATTTTAAGAGAGAAGACCTTCCACAAGGCTCCGATTTAGTTAAACTCATTACACTCGTTAAGAAAGATTGTTTTAGAGATGAAACTTCGATTTCTTCTCTTTCCACAGGTTTATGCGGAATGAGGAATGTTCACCCTGCGAATGATTCATTGAATGGTGCAATAAATTACGTGCTGCGTAGGATGTTAATTGTTTCAATTGCATAATTCGCATGGTAGACAAAAACTTACATTTAGAAAAAACCATATGCTAATTTGCTTCAACCGGTGTCAATTTCGGTCCAGTAAGCGAACGACAAACGGTTCGATGTCCAATCAGTTACTCAACCAACCGAATATCCGACCAATAGTCATTGTGGTAGTTCAAATTAATTTGGTCGTGTCTGACTGTTACGCAACGATGATAGTAACATACACGGGGCTCCCAATGAAGTTGATATGAGACCCACAAACTGTCGATCTGTTAGCTATCTCGCCAAGAACGGCGAGCTGACTTCCAAGAAACATGTTCTTGTGCAATCGAAGTTATGCAAATAGGTCGACAGAAAAGAGAAATCAAACTTAATAGGTTATTTCAAAAATGGTGTAAGCGAAAAATTACAGTGAAAAAGCATTCACAGACACTCGGTGTGAATGCAGCTTACTGAGCAGGACAGCTTAAATGCAATTAAGCAAACAACGTACCCGTCGACGGTTTATGCACTGAATAATATTGAGCCGATTGCACAAGATTATCTCGGTGAACGTCATTACCCATTGTAAGAAAACACAGTAGCTTGTGTTGGAGTGATTCCTCTACTGGCTAATACATCACAATTTATATCAAACAGTTTGGATGTAGAGGGAAATCGTGAATATGTCCGGATGACACGTTTGATACAGAATTGAGGTTGAGTCGGGATGTATACGTAGAGCGAGCTGTGAACAACATTTTGGGTCGTCACCGGCTGGCAAATAGGACCACTACCGCGGAGAAGAAACCGGTTTACATATCGCTACCTTTCAAGGGCAACAGAACTGCTGACATGCTAAAACATAAAGTGATTAGGGTTATAGAAAAAGCATTCCCCGCGGCTAAACTGGGTATTATGTTCATCTCCAGGCCACTTCTCAGCTTTCAACTCAAAACTAAATTGTCTGTTTTTGCTGTCTCCTTCTGTGTGTACTTATTTACCTATTTCTGTGGGGCAAGGTACATTGGTGGCAAAATCAGACGTTTATCTGAACCAGTCCGTGAGCACCATCTGGCCTGGTTCAATAATTAAGACTATCAACAGCTCAATTATTTCATACCTAGTGGAAGCAAACCACGTAATTAACGTGGCCGAGGCGTTTCGACCCCTCTACTTGGTTCGCACCCGTCGATCTAAGCGGATTAGGAGTCGCATTCTGGCCACAGCGGAAGCGATCGGAATCCACCTACATATTGACAACC
>UZAN01049027.1:5662-22936 GCA_900618425.1 Echinostoma caproni | reverse complement strand
AGCAGCATACGCAGGACTTAAACACGATTGTGAGAACTTGAATTTACGGGTAGAAGACATCCGTCACCAAGTGGTTTTCAACAAGCGATGCTTATGTAGTCTGGCCCAGGTTGGATGGAGTTAGCGGGTTAGTAACCCGGACGTAAGTCGTTGGGTGTTTGGGAATACATCAAACAAGAACTATCTATCCCATCGAATCGAGCACAATAGGCTCTGTTGGTTAGAACACGTTTTGTTAATGTCCGACGGTTGCCCACCGCAACGTGCTTTATTTGCAGTTGCTGTTACAGAATGGAGGAAGCCATATGGAGGCCAGCAGATGACGTGAAGATGAGGCATAAAGAAATGCACAGAGCATTAGGTCGGATAAGTGTCTCTTGTCTTTCGGGTTGGGGTCCAAAAGACTTCGAAACCGTATGGTTGGAGACACTGAAGGTCATGGCTGCGAACCGACAGCAATGGCGATCATGCTGTCACTTCTTATCAGACCAGAATGCTTGAAATAGTATGCAGGCACAGTTGAACTGTGTACTCGTGTTTGTTGACCCTAGAGGTTCGCTTTCTTTTCCCGTCCCCCAAAATTAAGTTCAATCCCCATCCTCCTAACACATTCTCACTTACCGTGTATGTAATATGAGTTCGGTAGTGGTCAATGAAGTTCGCCTTACTGTATTACGCGGTACAACAATGTGATGATGATACTGATGCCTGTACACATCTCGTAGCCGGTAGTAACCAAAGCGGGACAAAAGTTTGGAGTGCATATGCAAAATTTTTGTTTTTGTTTTGTGACGAACCTAAGCGTGATCACGATTAGTAATTGTTCGAAAAAAAATAGTTTACTTGAAAAATGATAACCCTCAGGGGGAGCAAACCAAATTATAGAATTATAGGATAATTGTTGTGGCTGCACGATTATATAGACGTCTGTCTGAATGTATACAAAACGAGCATTCACTCACCTCCCTCGAATTAAATCGATCGTAAAAGTGGGGCGGTTTTTATATCTATCCCACCGATAGTCCTCCCATTGATGAAAACGTTCCGACCTTCTCCTCCCTCCTGCTTGCCCCAGTCTGAAAAGAGTGATAAACTGATCCGTTTGGAACGGATGAGTTTTGATGCTCGAGTTACGATTGAAGCCATTATCACCCAGCTCCGTCGCCCTTCTCCCCTCTGTACAGATGCCAACCGTTCCACGTTCCCTCGTCCTTCGTAAACTGGAATCATTTGGCTATCCCAAGCAATTACTGATGTGGTTCGTCGATTACTTCACAAACAGAACTCAACATACTCGGCTCGGTTGGAAAATGTCTAAACCACTCGTGAACAAATCGGAATTGTTACAGGGTGCCGTACTCTCTCCATTCTTGTTTTTCATCTAGATCAGTGATCTGCCCGCGAGTTCTCCAGCCCAATTATTTAAATATGCTAATGATGTAGTCTTCTGTCAAATCATTTCTGCGCCTGAGGACCTAAATTTCTTGAATAATCTATCGCATCTCCACAAATTTTCCGTTCGTAATGAACTGTCTCTTCATTGTTCCCAGTGCTTCGAATGAACTTTCTCTCTCTCTCAATCTACTGATCCTCGTGATCCCTCTGCCATAAACACAGATCCTCTAACTATCGTTGAATCCGTGAAGTATTTAGGAGTTACAGTTGACACTAACTTAAATTGGACATCTCATATTTGCAACTCTGCGCAGAAACTTCGCAGATTATCTTTTCAGCTTCGAAGACTTAGGCAATTCAATGCTAAGCAAGAAATCATTTCGCTTTTTGTTTATCAATACGTTGTTCCCGTTCTTCTTTATTGTTCCCCGGTGTTTTTTGCTGGTCTACTCAAAAACAAAAACTTCAAAATTCCTCGTCGAGGTTTGTCGATCATCAGTCGTGTGCCTCTTATACCCTTTGATGAGCTATCTAAAAACAACTGTGTGAACTTCACTTTCAGGCAGGTGAAACATTTGCACAGAAAATCCTCTCTGACCCCAATCATCCATTACATGGCGATCGATCCAAATACTGCTCTCATACACCTACCCGTTCTACATATCAATTGTGACTCTCTCGCAATGACCTCTACAGATATTCCCCAGTTCCCAATCTCGCCAGAATCGTTGTAAACCGACAGTACGTTTCTTCAGAATTTCCCAATAAACTTAGTGATTCCGCTCCCTGCCCCTATGACCAATCCGGTTCATACTAGTGACCTTTGGCCTTCGTATTGATTGATTTCTCTTCCCTGTGTGTGTGTTCGCCTGTCCCCAAACCAAAGGCGATCTGAATGTATGTGTACACAGCTGATGAGATTACCACGAAATAGTTGAATTCAACACATCCTGCTGTGATCATGATGCTTCTTCTTGCTCTCATGAAATATGTTACTTGCATTTTTCCATCTATTGATGAGATGTGTAATTTTTTGACTGAAATGCGGACCGCTATTCAAGCAAAAGTCCATACATATAGAAATACAAATTCCGTATCCGATCTCCGATATGTGATCAATTATGTACAAACGACATCAGTTGTTTGATCAACCTCGCAAATCAGACCAGTTTTTGTGTGTGTGTGTGTGTGTGTGTGTGTGTGTATGTGTGTGTGAACAGTCTGCTCCACCCCGATTCCAATGACCAACCCCGATTTGTAGAAGATAATATTGTGTTTTGCTAGAATGTATAATATACTTTATATGGAAGTGAGCCGGTTAGCCACCGCTTATGTCCCCATACTGTGGAACCATACTGGGAACCATACTTGATCTACAAATATACGCATAATTCTCTTTCGCAATCCTACACAAAGTGATTGAAATAAAAACGGTCTGACTGGTTCAGTCACGTGCTAATCCATGGTCAAAACTGAACAGATTTGTTATTCATATGGATTTGAACGAATTATTGGCTAGGATGGGAGCATGTGATGTGTCTGCAGCTTTTAGTGCAACTCCAGAAGCTAGATATTCCATTGAAAAGTTTAAAACGGACCCCTTTTATTCCTCATCTATAATGTGCAATGCCATTCTCGCCCCACGTCTGTTCAAGATCATGACATCCCACTCGGGCTGCCTACATCTGTAATCTCTGCTGGATCACGTGAGTCGATAGTTTGGATGTGAGTGGACGTGTGTTGGCGATGCCGATCCCAGTGTGGGTGTGTGGTGGGTCACCTGGCAGCAACGAGTTGTGAAGTTTGGGTTTTGAAAGCACACGTGTTAGCGACAACGNACGTCGTTTCCCACGTCTTTCAATACACGGACCGGAACGGTGGCTCACAAAGTTTGTGAGTAATACACGGGTCAAAGCTGGATCAAATACAGTTTGAAATGGCATAAAAACCTGACAGTATAAATATTTTTACAAAATGAAGAATCAATGGTACATATAATTGATTGATTACGATTGAGTCTATAGAAAACAGCAAGCAAAGGTGTTGTGATCCGAGCCTACGATATGACGTGTACCTTGGGGCGACGTGTAACAGTTTTTGGACAACTGCGATCAATCAAACTTCATAAAAGTGAGCTGGAAATGTTTGTGATAACCAACACCCAGCCCACTGGACAGCTGTTCCGTCCGGTTTGGGACTCGTCAGCAGTGCGCGTACTTTTTTATGTCCCTGACAGGACTCGAACAGCGAACATTCGGGTTGGGACCTCAAACTCTTACCCCTGAGTTACACAGTCCACGGTCACCAGATTGTGCGAATGGCTCAATCAGTTTTATAGTAGCAAGCTTGGATTAGCCCATTCGTTTGTCAAGAGGCACCAGGCACTGTTGATATTCTGCCTCTGAACATACGAATGGGTTAATCCAAGCTTTCTACCTTAAAATAAAAGTGAGTTGTTTCAGAGTCAAGGTACCCTATCACGGATAGGCTGGGTGGATGAGAGACAGTCAGAAAGGGCTGTATCGTTGTGTATAATGCATGTATGTGCGACCCGGGGATAGTTTGCCTTCTTAATCTAGTCCAGCCCCGTTGGGAAATTGAAATTAGGGAAAATAATTATAGACGACAAAACTGTGGCATTGAATTCTTTACTCTAAACTCAAACGGGCAGAGGATAGTTGGGGAGAAAAATTTCTGAAAAAACCCTGGAAAATGAAAATAGGGAAGAACTGAGAGATTCGCAAGAGAAAAGACTGCCCACGTGGACGCCTGGGACGCAAGACGTCGAACCTTCCTTATCAGATGAAGCTAAAATCAGTGCTTCACTAGGTTCCATATCCATCACACCCCACCCCACCCCCCATACAGGGAACACAGTAGGCATGAACTGTCAACGTGGGACACACGGACACACGGTGATTTAACTTGTCACCTGATCGGGATTCCAAACAGAACGGGAGACGATTAAGGGATAGACAATCTAATTACGAATGATCTGTATCGGTCACTGGAGCTGTAAACAAGTAATCATCGGTCAAATTAATCGTCGCCATGCCAACGAACTGACTTATATACTTCAACATCCATGCGCTGGCACAACCAAACAGTTGTTCATCGCTTTGCGTGACATGATCTATAGTGCAATCAATGTTCTTGTGACTTACTATCCGGTCCAGGTACGATTTCGTTGTTAGTATTCACAGTCAGAAAGCATCGGTCCAAATGAGGATCAGACATAAAATTCCGTGAGAAAGAATGTACGCGGATTATCGATTTGGTAATCCAATAAGTAGTCTATTGCACTACTTCACCCAATCTTTGTATGGGCAATGTGTACCAACAGAAGTTTGAGAAATTCTTAAACTCAATGTACCAGGTAAGGTCGGAAGAAATCCAAACTATTGTTGAACAATTCTGGCGTACTTCAAGATGCAGTTCTTTTCCCATACTTATTTTCTACATATATTAGTGACTTGTCTGCTAGCATTCCTACTTCTCTCGTCAAATACGCTGACGATTTCGTTTTACGTCAGGTCATATCCGACTCTTCTAGTCTTTTGCAATTTTCTGACAACTTGGATAATATTCAACAAGTTCTCGCCAAATCCGGCCTCTCTTAATCCAGACAAAAACTTCCAATGTCTCTTTACATTATCACGCTCTTCTTTCCCAACTCAACCGGTATCGATTGGCTCTGAACCAGTATTCCGGATAAGCGGTATTAAATACCTGGTCGCTTTTATTCATACTAATCTTCACTGGACCTCTCACACTCAACCTACCAGCAGTAAGTTTCGATGACTTGCTTTTCATATTCTTCAATCCCGCTGGAGGAGTTGGTAACCATCCTGTGCGAACCTCATTTGAATGCATGTGAAAAGTGTGCACATACACTGCACACACAGATTTAACTTCCTATTGTTCTCGATCGTCAACTGGATCCCAATACCTTTGTGTTTTCTCTCCAATAAATAGATATCGTAACTCTACAGTACCCTCATTAGTACGTATTCTAGTTAACAAAGAACAGGTTTTCACAAACTTCGTTCACAGTATTGGGATTTAAATCTCTTGTCCGTAGACAATCATTAGTCTTGCTGTATTGTACGTCCTTTCGCCGGCGTCTGTTAAACGACGAGATATCTTTGTTGTTACATCATCTTCTTTGAAAGGTAGTTCTATAGAGACATCTTTCTTCTTCTTAGCAAATAGGGAAATAGGCTTGGCATTGATCGGCTTGCTGTGCTTGTGGATGAATGTGATCGAGTAACCATTGTCTAGCAAAGCATGGGTCAATTGGTGTAGTTTATCTAGCAGGAGTTACGGACTACAAAATCGGCGAACCCTGTGAAACAGAGTGCGTACCAGACTATGCTTATATCCCACAGGGCAGAAACTCCAGAAATGTACATACAACTCCTGTCCATGTAGGCTTTCGCTAAATAGATATCTGAATTTTCCCGTTTGACGTTCGATTGGATGGATGTTGAGATGGATAAAGGGAAAAGGATGTTTTACATATGTAAAGATATTTGTCACTCCACATCTAGTACAGTAAGAAAAAATATCATCCCTCTGTCACTTTGGTTGTTCTATCTTTAAGATGTTCACTGGAATGAAAATTGTCGCCAGTGGGGAGAGACAAGGGAATGTGATGACGCACAGACAGTTTCATCCGGCTTATCCCCAAAGGATGTGCGAATAATGTACATGACAGTTCACTGTGAGTTATCTCGACCGGTATCCAGTGGATTAACCGTCGGTAACTTCAAACAAACAACAACTAGGGCAAGTAAACAAGATTTAAATTTGGCCTTATTTGCCCAGCAAATAGCAATAGTAGTTTGTTCACAAACGTTTTATCACCAATAGCCGAAGTGAAATTCCCTGTGCTTGTGAAGTGGTAGTGTTCTGCTTGTTCCCATTCGTTTATATGTGTTTCTTTCTATCGACTAATCTTGTCCCTTGCGTTCAAGTCAGTTCGCTTTTGAACTGGTGCTAGGGGATTAGGTTGCGAGAACGGGGGTTGTCCATTCATCCTGATTGCGGTTTCGGGCCGTTCTCAGGTCACGACGTGACCTGTTATTTTTATTGCGTTATCTGAGCCTTGAGTTGCATTGATGTGTGCACGTGATCCAGTTCGATGTGTCTGTCTATTGAGTTGCTTGATGAATGTGTCAAGCCTGGAGAAATTCTCTGGCGTGCTTTGAGGTATATGGTATCTACCAGGTAACATATAAACCCATTACCACAACAGATTTTTCTTACAATCCACCGGAGTCCACCGAATGACTGGGTGATTCGAATGTGAACAGATCAGTGCTCTGTCGGTGTGACCGCGTTATAGCTTAGCTGGTAGAATGTGCGCTGTACAAAAACGTAGGCGGCGTCCACCGGTGAGTTCGAATACCACCGACGGGCTACTGAACTTTTCACAATTTCAACATAAGACTTCAATCTGCTAAACAACAATGTGAACAATGAAGGAACGCTCCAGTGCATACTCGATATGAAGTTAGTCCCAAAGGTCGAACCATAGTTAAACGAGACGAATCACACGATGGAGAAAGCTAGAACTTGTGCTGTGTGGGCGTATGCGAGAAACAGATAGAGGAAGTGAGAGCTCGTGAGGGGTGTGCGAATAAGAGAAGTGATCAAGACAAGTCAAAAGAAATTTTAAGCATTGCGTTCACTTTATCCATTTCATCAAAACAGAAATAAGACAAATGTCACGAGATGAGTTAACATTTCGTTTAATCTTCTCAGTCGCCGACTTAAAACAAACAGGCACATATATAGCACATGGGATTAATCAATTTTTGTGAACAAACGTGTACAAGCATACAATGATTACTAAATTTAGAAGTAGAAGGTCAGCTCCACGGTAAGTGGATCGCGTGTATCGAAAACTTCTGTGCGCAAAGGGTCGGGTGATGTAATCCAATAAGCAGTGCTTCACTAATCGCCGAAAGTTTAGCATTTCGATTGCGTATTAGTGGTTTGAAAGACAAAACATGGCTGGCAAACCAGTTTGTTCTCACACACTGTATACCAGTTCACCTGCAGTTGCGGTGACGCATACATAGGCAGAACAAACTGTCAGCTCTCACAACGGATGGCCGAACATATTCCAAAGTGGTTGGTGAAATCGATGACGCAACCGCGAATTGATGTTCAAGTGATTACAAGAAATCCAGGTGGTTGGTGAAATCGATGACGCAACCGCGAATTGATGTTCAAGTGATTACAAGAAATCCAGGGTCATCTGTTGCAAAACATGTCATTACAACAAGACACACAGTTGACCCCAATTCGTCTTTCAAACCACTTTTACGTAATCGAAATGCTAAAATATTGGCAATTAGTGAAGCGCTGCTTATTCGATTGCATCATCCGACCTTGGGTGCACAAACGTTTTTGATACAAGCAGTCCACTTACCGCCGAGTTGACCTACTGCTTTTAAATTTAGTGATATTTGTATGCTTGTACATAATCGTTCACCATAATTGACTATTCCCATGTGCTATATATGTGACTGTTTTAAGTCAGCGACTGAGAAGATTAAACCAAATGTTAACTCATCTCGCGACATTGATCTCAGTTCTGTTTTGATGAAAGGAAATGTTGTCATAACGATCGATGAAAAAAAGGTGAATAGATTATTGTATCCAAATAAATTGCGACTATGAACCGGCGGGTGAATGAATGTGCACTGGCATATTGGTAGATCAGATTCAATGTATACAACCAGTTACATATTTATTTTTGCCGTTTATCACATTAAAGGTGAATGAAAAAGCATTCTTTCATTCAAGCAACAACATAACGCGGACGTCATGGATAGCAAAAGTAATGGTCTTCTTCTGTGGAATCCACGTATTAAAGTGGCCCGCTCGTAGCTCTGAACTGGACCCCGTTACGAGATCATTCAGGTTCACGGAACAAAAGGTTGGCCTGAACCCACAGTTTGAAAACAATAATAACATGGGTGTTAGATCGTCCGTATGCAGAACAGGTGTGGTTAGAGTGTCGGAACAAGGTGCAATGTTCCCATTTATTCATCACACTTCAGTAGTATGTTTATACTCTAATTTTTATTATAAATATCCTCTCCACGTTGATTTCGATAAATGTGTGTGTGTGTTGCTCGGCTCTCCAGGGAATTATATTACCACTATTTCTAAGCACGCGCCAAAGCGCACTGCAATCCTACTGCGAACCATACTATATTGGATTCGTGATCAATCTTGATATTGAGAAGTACGAAGTTGCAAATGCTATAACATCAGCTATGGAACAGACGGAGTTTGCTTTGCGGTCGGTCAACCTCACCTACTCGGAATAGTTGTAGTAGTCGTAGTAATACGCACGGAATTCGGAATACAAACCACGAAATGGGAATCACCGGACACGAATCAATAATCAGCTATCACGGACTGGAGCACGGAAGCACCGGACCGCAGTGGCACGGGTTCTCAAGGTCCCACGAGAACGACACGCGAGGAAAAGGCCACAGGAACAGTAGTGCGTAAGTCGTTTATTGAAAGAAATGAGAGTCATTAAATAATATGTACAAAAAAAGATTTTTGGTTGTCTAAGATTCCACCGATCGGATTGCAATACTGCTTGCATAATCTTGCTTCTGTTTGCATTGTCTTGGATTGGCTGACACCATCCACCAATGACGTGTATTCAGAAGCCATGCACGTGTCATTGACGTCAGCATTCAAACTTGATTGATCGCCAATGTCATGAAAGTGTAACGCGCCGCTCCAGGGTAGGCGCCATCGTGTAGGCCTGGATCATCACACTACTGCAATCTCATGTGCCATCAATGAACTCAACAAATCGATTGCTTCAGTGAAAAATTTTGTACAAGCATTACCGAGTCCGAATACAACCTCACGGGATTTCCATTTACCTTTTACTGTCACAACAGAGCAATTTTTAAAGGAGTTGAATGCTGTCAACAGAAATCAATCCTCTGGTCCTGATAGTCCTAAAAGCATCCGCAAACCACCTCGCACAAACCGTTTCATTTATCTTTAATACATGTCTGTCAGAAGGAAGGCTAGTTAACACATGGTGTGATGTGCGCACCACTCCACTACCTAAGAAAGAAAAGGGTAAGTTTTGGTCTATTGCTTTATCTTCAGTATTACTTAAGACTTTTGAGCGTATTAATTAATACGCATCTATCCTCTAATCTCAATTTTCGTGATTCCAATCAGTTTGCTTATTGTAAGCGTCGCTCTGCTTTAGATGAGGTTGCTCGTCTTACACATTCTGTTTTATCCACTATAGACCAAAAACAAAATTGTTTACGTTTGTTTCTTGGACTACACAAACGCGTTTAACTCTGTCGACTGAAACATCCCATTGACACTGTTACGGCGAAATAATCTCCGGCACAGCTTTTGAAGTGGATGCACAGCTATTTTACCGAACAACGCCAGTCCACGTGTCTCAATGGTATTAGGTCTTCTAGTGTTACTGTAAACCGGGTGTAATGCGCGGTGAAATTTTATCCCCTTTTCTGTTCTCCTTTTATATCCAAAATTTGCCAGTCACCCCAAATATTTTCACTTTTAAATATGCCGATGACATAGCAGTTGGCGGTGCATCTCACCACAACAACCCTTCAACTAACCCCCTTCAATCAGCCATAAGTTCCATTTCCGAATGATCCGGCGGTGTTAACCTTTCTTGAAACCCCAATAAATGCATTAAAGTTTTGTTTTCCATTGACCGCAGGCCATCAACACATTCTGGATCATCTGTTTCCAATATCTGGATCCATAACTTAAAAGTTGACAGGTCACAACACGTAAAATATCTTCAATGTTTTCTATCTGCTGATCTCAAATGGTTATATTACGTAGAGCAAACATTTCTTAAAGTCAGGAAGTTGACCTTTTATATTTCACGCCCTCGGCATCTGAGGGTGCCATTGTATATCATCTCGAAATTTATTTTCTCATGCGTTTTATGCCATTGGGCCTACTGCTCTCCCATAATCTTTCCCGGCCTACTGTCTAGGGACTTCATAGGGACCAGACGCTCTCTGAGAAATATCTCAGATATGGAGTTGTATCTTATGAGGTGCTGGTTGACTCCACTGTCAACCAACACCTTAAGGCCTGTGGCTGTCTGTGTGGTTCTATCTTGTCCGATGCATTACATCGTTTACACTCGCTTCTTTTCAATTCGTGTTACCCGCGATAAATATAAACCTCTCTCTATTCACTCGTACCACTGCTTTTCACAAGTTCGTTGTACCTTACCCGTCACGTTTCTTGGTTTCCAGGGAACGAATATGAAACGAAACTATACATAGTCTTAAAGCTCATTTTGAATAGCGTGTATGTCAAAGTAAAAGTGATACTATTATTTTCACTGAACATTCTGTCCACATTGGATGAATGAAGTGCACTTTTGACTTGAATTGACTTGTATTAATCAACTTGATTATATCTGTAGTTCACATTCCTTCTCTTTGTGTGGTTGTTATTGTTAATACTACTTGTAAAACCAATGCGCTTCACTTGCTTGGAAAACGTTTGTCGGGCACTGCTCGTTCGCATGAAAAATTCCACGTTACTCCTCAAGGAAGTTGTGTTTAAGCGGTAAAAGAGTACTGGACGATTATCTATGTTCTTGTTGGAACTTATTGACAGTATATACCATTTCTAGGTCTCCGATGGGACTTGGGTTGCGAAACTCCGGGGTTTGAGGTTCGAACCCTGCCTGGTCTGTGAGCTACACAGTCAACCGTTAACACAATGCGAGCGCATGGACGGTGCATAGTTCTGTTCAGTACGGACATAAAAATGGTTCGCATTGCTGAATCGTACCACTAATAATTAAACCGATGTTTAGTAAATTCGTCGGTCTTCACACGACTTCTTTTGGAAATGAATGATAAGGAAGACGGGTCAAATAATTACATGTCCAGGGTGTGATGCCGTGACATATCATGCCCCAGCTTCGGTGCACATATTGACCTGTACGACACGCTTACTTCGTAACCACTCATGCTCATATGTGGAATTTAGTCGTATACAGAGCAAAGGAAGCGAGGAGTTGAAAAGCCGGGAAGCTCTACACTGCACAGCTGTTTCGACCTGGTTCGGTCTCATCAGTACAGTGCCTGAATCTATCGACCGAACTGAGAATCGAACTCGGGCCCTCAGACACAAGCGTACTAACCACTTGGCCACTAGACCGTTTCTCGTTTTGCCTATGCACAATACAGCACAAGCCAGTTTCACGATCGTTCTACTGGAGTCACATCTCGCTCATCTCATCACTATCCTCCGGGGGTTATGACTCGGTTTGGAAACATTCCCAACCTGACTACTTATTTCATATGAGTAACGGGAGGATTTGATTCAATTTCAAACGGGCAATCCGTCATGGATATGGCAAATGAAGCGTGAACTGAAACGCCACGAAGCACTGGACAGGTGTTTCTACCTGGTTGGTTCTCATCATCTGACCAGCTGCCAGGTGGCCGAGTGGGCAGTACACTAACGTTCTGCCTGTGAGGTCCCGGGTTCGCGATCCCCAGTTGTTTGTCGATGGATTCACACTGTTGGTGAGACCCAACCAGGTCGAAATAGCTGTCCAGTAGTGTTTCCCAGCTTTTCAGTTCACGCTTCATTTGCCATATCCACGATGAATTTCCCCCTTTGAAATTGAATCAAATCGTCCATTACTCACATGGTCATAATTGGTGATAAATTAAAAATTAAACTCTCACTTTTTCCCACTGAACAAAACACTTCATTCAATAAGACATGATTATTTCATATATCATACGAAAAATAATGATACCATTGACACTAATAAAACAAACTTTACTTCTTTTTTTTATAAAGAAACATCTGAACAACCATGTGCCAGAAAAGATTGTGTCAGTTACAATTAAACGGGAAAATTAGGCGACGGTGGTTGCGCTCGAACAATCGTGCTCCTGATGATGGAACGCGATGGTCAGCCTCCTTCGCTTTTCCTTTGATCAAATATAACGACTAAAAAAACTTTCACTATGATGATGCAATGACAAAGCAAAGAGCTATCATACTGTAGTATTCGGAATAGGAATCGAAATCGAATAGCGTGCAAGGTCAGGTAGAACCAAGACGAGCTGTGGATACAGTTAATTCTACTCAGCAAATCATGCAAACATATATCACTAGCATCAAACAATCATTGGTCCATTCTTCAATGTGCAGTCGACAAGGTTATGGTGCATTTGGTTTCCTTCTTGCATTCAAACAATCCGATTGGTGCCACTTGAGACCACAGGATTGGTTGGGATATCTGCCTCCTGATTGGCTATCAGGAAGCTGTACCGTGGTGCGGACATACTGGTTGCACGATCACCACACATATATAGGAAATAAGGAAAGTTGGATTGCGGCTGCGGTGGTGGTCGTCGTGGTCGTAGTTGTTGGACCCAATCAAAACGGATACTATCAATGGAATAGCACCCATGCAGTCTATTTCAAGCATCCGTTTCGAAGACTTTTATTTAAACAGATAATGGACCGTTAAATCCTTCTGTTTCCTCATCTCCTCATCCGCCTGGCACGAATGGGTTGTCTCGATTATCCCGCATTGCGACAGGTTTGTTGATGGGGCTTATTTTTCCAGTAGGCGAAACCAAACGAGCGTACTCGTGCACGCTTGCGTAACCACACGAGCTCATGTTTCATAACCAGCTGAAAAAACGAGTATGCCAAGATAAAATGATACTCACCGGTTACATGCACACGGAATGCACTCAGTAACTCGATTTGTTAGACGTTAATGAGGGAAAGACAATACGTTATCAGACATCGATAGTCACATCGGTTAAATAATAGGGTGACGTGCAGAGCCACTGTTCGATTTTTGCTTATTTTACGATCAGGTAGGGATGTCACCGAGCCCATGAACGAGACAAAGATGAAGGCGATTGGTGTGTGGTTGTGCGACGTAAGAACGCGTACCGACGGCCACAGATACCGGTGAGGTCCAAGACAGAAAGCACGCTGGTCACCGAATGACCGGTGCAGTGTGTGTGTGTGTGTGTGTGTGTGTGTGTGTGGTCGGGCTTCAGCCTCACCGCGAATGAGTCACAGACTGATGTGTAGCCTGAATACACACACACACATCTGTTGATTGTGACCTTGGTCTGTAGTTACTTCACTTGATTTCATCTCTCTCTCTCTCGCTCGTCCTGGCATGTACGCATAAACGTGGGCACATGAGCATATACGAAGACACTATCTAGGTCATTAGGGTTCCATCCAGGCTTGTTCCACTTTGCAGACTTCGCGAACAGCTTATTTTTGCTCTATCGTGTGATGATATGAGGAAGATAGTTCACTGTGTTATTCGGGCTCAACAATCAACACCGTGATTGTAATCAAAGCACGTCATTGACTGCCAAAATCTCCCTCACGGAGAAGCAGAAAAACATCACTGGAGTGTTTAAACAGTCTCACAGAGCTCATAATGCGAACGCAAATTGGTAAACAAACTCGTTTTTAATAACAGAGAAAATCCTTCCCGGTTACTAGTCATATGTAATGTGTTGTCATGGCATGTTTAGGATAATGAAAAAGGAGCTTGTTTTCCAATTTGTGTTCTCATAATTGGAGTGGTGATTTACTTACCGAAAGAAAAACGGTATCGAATAATTAGCATAATAGGATATGGTTGACCAAACACGCATTAACCAATTGCCGTCCGTGTTCTTCTCGTCACAGCACTCCTGTCTTTGGACCGTGTGATTTTTTATTGGTCTAGGCGGATGACATCTGATTCATTGTCCTGAAACTGTGCCATCTCGGAGGGGTGGATCGATACGTTTGTTGCTATTTCGTTAGCTTTCCACGGAGGCTTGGAACGAAATAAGGCTTATTGAGAAGAACGCTATGACGGAGATTGTCCAATCAATGCTGAGCTTTGCCTATAAATTCCAGCTCTAATTAGTGGCACTTCTATCGGTATCCAGCTTTACTAGAGGTGAAACATTTCCTACGTTTGTCTAAATTTACTCTAGTCCGTAGATGCGTATCATTAAAGCATACTTATGATTGTTTAAGTTTTTGCACCGTTCGATCAAAGCCCCAAAGTTGCTCTATTTTACAAAAGTGAATAGAATTCAATAACTTGTCTGCAAGGTGACCCACTTATCGGACATTTCTCATCAACAAAGGTCTATCTAAGACTATCTTATACGTCAATTGGTACCGGTCGTATAAAGCGTCAGATGATTGGTTCAAAACTCTTCACGATAATGTTTTTATCCGTAGGTCTCTTCAGAGTACAAAAGCATCATTCCACTTGTACAATAAAGTACACCTGATTCATGGTTGTTAAGATATATATATATATATATATATATCATACCTCACAAACGAATGAGTCCTCTTTTGCAAGGACGGTTGCGTGCGTGTAATGAGTTGATGTAAGTGTACACGACACGGAGATAGAGGAAACCTCTGAGACAGACAGACAGACAGACAGACAGACAGACAGACAGACAGACAGACAGACAGACAGACAGACCGGTGGTGGTGGTGGACGGTTGAATGTGGATCACATGTAAGCTAATCGAACTATAATTTTTTTTAAATCACTTACGAGCATCACAGGATGATATGGAACGACGTATGACTTCGTTTACTCGGTCGTTTTGGTATCGATTCGATCCAATTGGCCGTCGGATCGAATTGGTCAGTTTCCTCCGGTCTGCGATGCCCACCTGAAGCGGCACACTGTTTGTGAATATAGACGAATCAGCTGTTCAGCACGTTTCTTTTCGGTCACTATATACAAATCCGTGGCAACTGGCTTTCTGTTGTTCCGCTGTTGAACTAGTTGCAGCTTGCGTGATTGAACAAAGCATATCAAAAGGATATCAATTGGCATCTGATGAATACCAGTGAGAACAACTAAAACTGTATTTCAATGGAGGAATTCATTGTGCATGGAGAAACAAATGAAGCGTGGACTGAAAAACTAGAAAACACTACTGGACATCTGTTTCTCACTGGAAATAAGTAGCTAGGTTGTGAATGTTTCCAACCCAGTTGTAACCCCGGAGGCTAGCACTTTAGATTTTAACCCCAACGGGCAAGATTCTTCTCCGTAGACACGTATTCGGGCGCAAGTGTTAAAATAGGTAGATCTCATTAAGTTGACAAGTTTGACTGTGACACCATCGGCCAGAACTATGTTCCAGAGGGATTTGCGATCTACGGAGTCGAATGCCGCACGAAAATCAATGAAGCAGATTGTTGTAGGTTGTTGAAACTTGTGGCGATGTTCCAAGAGTCGAATTAGAGTGAATATTTGATCGACGCAGCCCACACCGGGGCGGAATCCTTTCTGGTTAGGACGAGTGCGTGCATGCCTTGCTGCAGCAAAGCGGTTCGGCAAAAGTTGTGCAAACGCTTTGGCCGCCACGTCCAGTAAGCTGATGCCTCTGTAGTTTTCGCACACTGACTTGTCACCCTTTTTGGAGAAGGGTAGTAAAATCGATGTGGTCCAATCAATTGGGCAAATTTCGGTTTCCCAGATTGTACACAGTAAGTTGCGAAGTGGGTTTAAAATGGCTAAAGAACACTTCGCGTAGATTGCGGAGGGTATCCCGTCCTCATCGGGAGATTTCCGTGGTTTGAGATGGCTGATAATATCTGAGATTTCTCCTACTGATGGCGGAGCGCAGTTAACTTCGTATGGAGAAGATGGCGAGGAGGGCGCACATGGAAGTTGGATTTGAGGGCGATTGAGAAGAAGACTGAAGTGTTCCATCCACCGAGACATTTTTCCCTGCCCATCGGAGATGCGCTCACCGGAGGCGCTGCGCAGCACAGAGTGGGTGGCCTGATTCTTGCCCGATGCTGATCGAATAAGACGGAAGAGGGTAGCCGTGTTACCTAGGTTGGCTGCTGTCTCCATTTTAATAGCCATTTAATTCCAGTGGTTGCATCTATCGTTTCTGGCTGATCATGTTGCTTGTCGCCTGAGATCACGATAGGCAGAGTATTGAGCTAAACGAGCCTCTCTGGCCGCATTAGCTAACTGGATGGTGTGACTGGATATCCAGTCCTTTAGACGATGTGGTCTGGTACCTAGTGCGTGTAGGGCAGCTTGTTGTATCGATGACTTCATCCTGGTCCACTGAGTTTCAACCGAGCTCCCTGTGTTACCTTATGTACTGAGATGGTCGTTTGACAGCTGTGCAGTTATCATGTCTATTAGCGTCTGGCATTTCTCGCTCTTCTCCAATGGAAGCACATCTAGGCGTTTTGAGGGGACGGACTTCCTGCGAGTTGTTAGATGGAGTCTAACTTTCGCGCGAACTAGTGCGTGATCAGATCCGCTTTGGTTCCCGCATTCAGCCCCGCGATAGGAACGACAGTCTTCAATGGAAGAAACCCACCGTGAACGGACGAAAACGTAATCTATTTGATGTGCCGTTCGGCCGTCGTTAGAGTTCCACGTTAGAAGATGCTTTTTTGGATGTTGAAATCGCGTATTGGTAATACACAATCGATTATAATCGGCAAAGCTGAGTAGTCTGTCGCCATTCTCGCAGCGCTGGCCAAGGCCGAACCTCCCTGTGATGTGCTTCGTGGCCTCTGTTTGTGGACCAGTTCGAGCGTTCCAGTCCCCTGCTATGACAAGTACATCCCGTTTGGGTATTTCATTAACAAGCGATTGAAGGCTGCAATAGAACTTATCCTTGACGTAGTTATCAGATGGGAGAGTCGGGGCGTAGGCAGCGATAACTGTGAGGTTTACTGGGTGACCCTTGAAGGCTATCAATACCGGGGATTTTTATACTTTTGGAGCCGGAACCCGCCAATCTGACTTCT